>QLPD01000575.1:0-21085 GCA_003314085.1 Hymenopellis raphanipes
TCGATTCTATCACCCCATACAGTCATGTCTGAATGTCGTTCAAATAGTAATTCAGGTATACTCGAAAGATTCGTACCTAATGTGGTGATTAACTCTAAGGTTTTATTCTTTGTTCTGTGAATAGTGCCGTATGATGGAGAGTTGATGAGGTCCCAATAGACATAGCCGTTCTTTTCAGCGAATGCCTTGCCACTTGTCATATAAATGATAAATCAGCATTGCATGCCACAGAATCCAGTACAACACATACAATGCTTCGTTCGTATCCTTGCATCGCTCGCGAGCTATATCATACGCAGCCTTCCAATGATAGAGCGCGACAAATGTTGGCATTAAAGCAGTAACTCGTTGGGCTTTGCATGCTCGTTCCTAGGGTACCGATGTCACATGGGGAGATGAACTTGCCAGTCAACCTACCGCCAGTTCAGCTTCCAAAGTCTCAGGTAAGCCTGTAGCTTCAAGGTATTCTTGAACCGATTTGTCCCAATCCCGAGCACGAACGTAATTCGCTGCCAGTGGCCCTAGGGTTTACATGAGCATTGTAAACAAAAAAAACGGTGCAAACATACAATTGCCGGCTCTGGTCAAAGACAATGTGCGGTGATCCTCTACACATCGACTGTTTTCCGTAACAAACATAGAACCCGCAACGATAGGAAAATACGCTGGTTCAGATGCAACATCTTGCATGTTGATTTTCTTGATCGTCCTGTCATAGAGTTCCAGCGTTCCATACGTGTAACGAGCAATATGGACTGACTTTTGAATGTTGGTGAGGCAAGTTGGCTTGGAAAGAATTAGGCGATATGCAATACAAGGGCGAAACCGCAGCAGACCTTCTTGCAAAGCCGAATCCGAAGGGCGAAAGACGAATACATATTGTCTGTAGGAAGGCCGCATGCCTAGAAACATCAGACCTGCCAGTCAAGCCTGTGAAATATCATACCTCACACGGTCCTCCGCATATTCCTCCCCCAAAGACAAGTGCCGCGTATGATGCCTCTGTCATCGAACTCGGTTTGTCGGGCAGGGGACTGGGTTTGCAGTGGAGTCTCATATAGCGCCAAATAAAGTCGGAATCGTCGCGTAGAAGGGTATCCCGCAGATACTTGTTACACAAAGAGAGTGCCAACACATCGCGAGGAGATTGAGTCAATTGAAGTATGTCCGCAATAAGTTCAAAGGGAAGTCTAGTGATATGGCAGATCTTTGGGGTCATCTCTGGAGGAGGTACCGCCTTCTTTGACCTCTTGGCTTTGCGCGACTGCATTGTACACAGCGATGGTGCTGTCGTTGTGGTGGTAGATGATAAAGGAGTGACGGCCCGGAGTAGTTGCGGCCTTGTCAAATGGGGAAAGTAAGATCATCCCGACGGCGCGATTATCTCGTACTTGGCTATCTGCACTCATCCATTCATATCAGCCATGGCGAGCTTCGCGTCGCTGGGGACGGTACTCGTTGACAACTTCCACTACTACGACACCAATCAATCTGCAGCCCCGCGGATTGAACGCCATCTTGGTGGTGGAGGGCTCTACGCAGCAATTGGCGCGCGGATGTGGCTCAAGCCACAGGAAATTGAGGTTCCTGTTGGAGGCAGACGGCCAGAAGAAGGCGACGATCTGTCACAAGTATTCCAGGTGCTAAACGAGTTCGGAGAAGATATGTGGCAGTGGGATCCAAAGCAGGATGTCCTTCAAGCCAGCATCGAATATCGGGGGCAAGAACGCTCGTTCAGATACTTGAATCCGCGCCCACAACCCACGTTCACGTGTCTTCGTCCGTCAACCATCTCCTCATTACGTGTAGTACACTTTTGCTGCTCGCCCTCAAGTCTGGCACAATCTCTATCCTGTTTGGGATCTACGCGTCCTCTCGTCATCTACGAGCCTCTTCCCCCTTCATGTACACCGGCTCATCTTGCTGAGATTGTCGCCCTGCTACCTCAAATTAACGTATTCTCCCCGAACCATGAGGAAATGGCTTCGCTTCTAGACCAGAACAACGAAGCCGTCGAATGGCTCACCCAACGCATGCGTGATCTCGGTGCGAGTACAGTTGTTGTACGCGCTGGTGCGAGAGGTTGTTACGTTTCCACCATCACTGGCAAAGCATGGATCCCAGCATACTTCACTCTTTCCGGTGTCCCTTTAGATCAGGTCAAAGGCACCACTGGAGCAGGGAACTCGTTTTTGGGGGGCCTAGCTGCAGGACTGGTGCAACAGCTCACACTGCTCCAACGACCCAAGTCAGACTTGGACATTATTCAAGGTATTTTGTCTGTTTCGACTCCTCCGTGACACTCTGACATTTTTTAGCTGCCAAACATGGCTCCGTTTCGGCATCCTTCGTCGTGCAACAAACAGGTTTACCTCGTTTAACGCATAATGATAAAGGTGAAGAGATCTGGAATGGGGAGACTCCAAGGTCAAGGATACAGCGCTATAATCGGCCTTAGACTCGACGAAACCAATCTCGTTCCATACTCAGTTGGGGTGACAGGGACCAGTGTGTAACCAATCTAGAATAAGTGTTCCCTTGGCCATTAGCCCAGAACGATTGTCTTCCCTTCGCCATAAAGTCGGGTATCGAGACTCTAGCCTACGCGTCCTCGAGACACTGTTTGAGTTCGGTCCTTCCCGTTAGTGGACTGAAGTTCGAGTTATGATAACCGCACCACAAATTCCGTTGCTTCATTTGCCCTTATCTGAGCTATCAGCGGTTGTAACATTGCTCTGCCTGAAGAAAGCAGGATAATTTAAATGAGCTTGTGCCCCGAATTCGGGTTAGGGTTACGGCCTTACTCTTACCACCATGAGCAGCGACTACAAAAAGCAGAAAGAGGACTTTGTCTCTGGAATGACGGGCTCTACGGTGACACATATCAACCTAATCTCCTGTGCGGCTCTCGTTCGTCGTTCTCCTACTGTTCAACGGCGCTAAACCCACTCCTTACTTAGATCTCTATATTCCTCTACAACACCCTACAAGCTTGCTTTCCAGCAGGCAAGACCCTTCCTGTATCATGGCTGGTTCTAGTGGTACCCCTTCTCTTGTCGATGACCGTGTTTGCGAACGCGCCATTGCTACTTGATTTCCTCTTAGTGCTTCCCGTCGTCGCACTCCTCTACTTACCGCGAAAAGACTCTTCGACACCTTTGCCATCGAGAGTGGAGACTCCCGTGCAGGATGAGTCGTCCATTCAGGTGGTGACGCCGCTTCCAGCATTGACGACGTATCGGGCGCATATGATGCTGATGACTATTCTGGCTATACTTGCCGTGGACTTTCCGGTCTTTCCACGTAACTTGGCCAAATGTGAGAGTTTTGGGGTGTCCTTGGTGAGCTAGTCTTGTATAATTCGTTTACTCTTACTCAATGATTGTAGATGGACATCGGGGTTGGGTCTTTCGTGTTTTCCCCAAGGCGTCGTTTCAGCTATACCGTTACTCAAGAACCCAGCCTACCTGACTTCTCCTTTCCTTCCAAAGTTAATCTCGACGACCAAGAAAGTGCTTCCTATCCTTGCTCTTGGATTATTACGCGTAGTACTGGTCAAGGGAACCCCGTTCGTGTTGTTACTTACTTGCATTTCGTGCACTGATTCGTCTGCAGGAGCATGAATCCGAATACGGTACACATTGGAACTTCTTTATCACCATGGCTCTTCTTCCCATATTGGAATTACTCCTCCATCCCATAATATTACGCGTTCCTTTATCGCTACTCGCCGTCCTCATCTCTCTCTCTCAGCAATTCAATCTCTCCGTGTTTGGCTTTCAATCATTTGCGCTCACCGCTGAACGCGTTGGCATCTTTAGTGCAAACAAGGAAGGCATCATCTCCCTCACTGGCTATCTTGCTATCCATATCTTCGGTCTGTCCACGGGCACTCTCATATTACCCCCGTCACCATCATATTTTCGTCGCTTCCAGCGGCGTTTCTCAGAGACGGGAAGCTTTGGACTTGAGGAACAAAGGAAGGAAAAACGCCAAGGCAGCCATGGAACTGTTTTCTTACACGGTTCTGTGGTGGACGTGTATGGGACTTGTGAGGGGGTTGCAGATCGATGGCAAGGAGGGTGTGTCGAGACGAGTTGTACGTTTCCACGTAACGTCTCTGTAAATCGTGTTGACTCTGGTTTCAGGTCAATCTCTCCTATGTGATGTGGATCGCGGCGTATAACACGTCCTTCATATTGGGATACCTGCTTCTCGATATGCATTTCTATCGCCATCCAAGTTCAAGAAGCGGGATGTAGACCATAATGATGCAGTAATGACGTATAAAGCGCCTGTCGCTCCTTCGTTGCTGGATGCCATCAACAAGAATGCTCTGGTGATATTCTTACTGGTAAGTCGTACTTGAATGTTTTGTTATTCCCTAGTCTGATGAATTCCTTTACTTTACAGGGTAATGTTATGACCGGCATCATCAACTTGACCATGTCGACCATGTTTGCGTCGAATGTGTCGGCCATGTTGGTGTTATGTGTCTATTCGTTTTCTATATGCGCTGTTGCTTGGGCTTTTCGCCGGACACGGTTATTGACCTTTTAAATTCCTTTCTGACGCGTGATAGAACAAGGTCTAATAGGTGCAAATGTATGTTCAAGCTGGATAGAAACTTGATTTGTAAACCAGACTGAATGGGCGGGAGGGTAGCATGAGCCGGCGAGATCTTGGTTAAGGAAGTCCGCTCCTGCAGTGGGTACCACTTCGCGTGGCGTATCGTACAGGATTGCCACCAATTCAAGAAGATAAAAACCCGAAAACGATGCCGAGTCCAAGTTGTCGGCTGCTTCTTTATCGATTTCGAGTCGGCAAGTCTTCACCCAGAAGGTCTAAACAATGCGGGACTCTTTGGACAGTACAACGACATGCCCGAACTATCACTCCCCGTACCTTATAATCCTTCAAACTGGGCATCTACCAGACCCAACATCGTCATGATGCTTGGAGGTTGAGGCTATTCAAATTTCAGCCTGCCATTCAAGTTATCCTACTCTTGGTGAGTCAGTTTCCACCTGCACAACCTTGTGTGCTGCCTCTCACAGAAATCGCTAGTTCCGTTCTTGCATATAGAACTTCCGCCCCCAACCCCCGCCCCGGACCCGATATCACTGATTCCAGCCTGTTCGATCCTTGTCTCCAACACGTCACTTGGCTTGATGTGAAGTTTCGCAAATCGCGTCTACGCCTGGCCGAGATTGTTACTGTTATAACGGAACGTCGTTCAATTCTTCTCAAGCTACATAATTCAGCTAAGTACAAAGTGAGTCTCATTATAATATCACAAAAAATCAGCCTGCAGTAATACTTGACTTCTCCTCAGATTCCACGCCGAATATGATTGTGTTGTAATCTTTGCGCGCCTGCTTAACCAATTCTGCATCGGCGCTGTCATCCATGACTATGCTCCCCCTCTCATCAATGGTCTTACTAGGACGCTTCTGCTCCCAGTATTCCTTGTCCGCAGGTGGCAGCGGGTCTGAGAAAAACTCCCGAAGCAAGATTCTTCCAGCATTCGGGTACACCGCCTCCGTATCCATCAAAACCTGGCTCACTTTCGTGCGCTTGATCTCCTCAACCTTCTCTAGATGTATACCGCTCGCGCCAGGCTCCCGCTTAGCCCCGGCCACCACAACATTTTGAAGCATCCCAAGGCCGCCAACAAGCAGCAAATACCATAGATTTAAATCTAGCCCCGTGACGATAATAAGCAGCAGAATCCACATTGTTGCGAGGACAACACAGGAAACTTGTGTGATTCTCAAGCTGATGGGCATGCCCAATATGCTCCTGTCCTGACTGCGAGTGTAGCGCAACATAGGTGGCTGAGCTGCAGCGAGATCCTCTAGATCTATTCCATATCCTGGATCAATGATGAGGACAACGTTACGAGAACCGTTTCCGCCTGTAATTGCCACGACCTTCCTTTTCCTACGGCGGCCAGGGTACTTTTCAAGGTTCCACTGGGGAAGAGATCCGGCGAGAAGGGCAAGGATAGTACCACATGCTGTGATGAGGAGGGTGCTGTAGTCCCCCAACAAACCACATGGAATAGCAGCGACGCCTAGCTGGATCACAATGGTAACAATTCCGCTATAGTAACACCAATCTAACATCGGCCTGGCGTCGTTCAAATCCTTGACGCGGTAGACAAAGAGATTCATGCCTATACCGTTTTCAAGTGGCTGCTCTATGTCACGCAAGAACCGCCCAAGGACCCAGGACCGGTTATCGCGGGGTATACCGCTGGCGATGTTGAAGACTTTTGCAGGATAATCCGGCGGGGCCATGAGACGCCCGTCGCCAAATACGGACATGAGGGTGTTGAATGAGTAAGCAACCCACCCAAAGCTAAACGCCACGGGCACGATAGTTGGACCGACCAACTGGGCGAGGGCTTTCAGGATAACATCGCCACCGATGACAAGAAGAATGGACAGTGTGTCGGACGGGTTCCTTAATGTGCTGTGTATGGTATTCGACACTGCACCGGCTTCGTTTTGAGTAGCCCGTGAAGTTATAGCTTGGAGAAGGGGAGATGCAGTGGCAAGGTGGGGAGTGGCTAATGCCAATAGATATGACTGCATGGTATTCAACGGGAGTGATGATAGTAGGATGAGAATACTGGTGGGTAGAGTCAGAATGGGAGATCATCAAGATGATGGATTCGTAGCCTCATGTGTCGACGTCGGACGACAAACACTGGGAGGAAAGGAAATGCTGGGACGCGACGAAAGAAATCTGGAACAGAGAAATGCTCACATGCCAAAGACACGCTCTTAGGTCTATCTCCGAAACGAGATCCAAGAGTAGGATGATAGTGGATCAGATTTAACAGCCTGGGCAAGAGCAGTGCGAGCCGATCAGTCACTCATTGTGCCGCGGAACCAGATTGCCTCCGGCAATCTGCTTAAACACCGACGTTGATGAAAGGGCGTCAATCTCATACACTGCTTCAACCATACAGTATCTACTCCACGTATTTCCTTGATTCAGTCTCGGGCACCTTTATTTAGTCTCGTGCAACGCCGCAGGTAAAGCTACTGGTGTTAGCCGTCGATAGTACTAACGCTGAAGCAGCTTGACTGCAGTGCCACTCGCGATCAAGTTCAGATTATTCAACACCACCTCGTTCCATGGTGGATTTTACTGCTTCTTGACATCTTCTTGTACTCATCACTTTCTAGCCCAACCTCTTTGCGCCAAATGACGGGGAAACAACGTCGGCTTTGACGTGGAAATTTATCATACCCATTCCTATCGAATTTGTGTTCACCGTGGACGTTACCGATCCGCACTACCAGTTATGCGTAGACGCACGGCAGGCCCTCGTACAGCAGTACAGTCCCTCAGAGCTGACCCTTGCATCCCTCTCCATACCCAGACCGTATGATCAATGGCCAGTATCATTGATGAAATTGGTCCATCTATGCGCGGATAGGTTGAACTGTATACCGGAAGACCCAGAATCACAGCCGGTGCTCTGCCCAAAATCTGCTCTGGACTTCATGATCTTTGGTCTGGCTTTTATTAGGACGATGAATCGCTTCGCAGGACGGGGTGAGTTCTACCATGTCACCCACTTGCTGCACATCCGGCGGGATGTCAAGCTGGATGATTGCGATAGGTATGCAGCTGCCGTGTTGGATCTCCTCGAGGGACTTTGGCGGAAGGAGTCTACCATGCGGAACAGGGAGAAGTGGTCTCCGATGCCGTGGTCACAAGCTTCTCGTGCGGAGCTTCGAGCTGTCCTTAAACCAGTTGGCGGTGAGTTCTACATCATGCTCTAGTGATGGATGCTTACAATTCTGTCTATCTCAGATATAGATGTAGGAACTGTCGCCCAATATGACTACCCGAAATGGGATGCTTTGGATGACGGACATGAATTGTGGAGGACAGCACGTTCGTTGTTCGGCATCCCAATGGACATTCCATGGCTAGAAGTGCGCCACGATGGATATCCCTACTCCCCGACCCTCTCTGGATATGCGAATTTGCGACGCACAGAAGAACCATTTCCTCTCTGGATCGCTACCATGACCTTTGGACTTCTTGAAGCGACCTTCGGGACCAAAGTGCGGGAAAGCGATCTGCTATCACTAGACGCGAGTACTGGTCGGCGGGTTCTTTCAGGTGCACGTCTGTTGCGACTAATCTTCAAATGGAATTGGTACTGCTCAAAGAATATTGGTCCCACATTCGTCTCTCGAGGGCACGCAGTCGCGCTTCTGCTCAATCGGGCATTGCGGGCTCTCGGCGAGGAAAATAGAGTTGGTCTTAGTCTTGGAGAACGCGCCGGGGTCGACTTCGATGAGGTCCTAGAGCTCTGGACTGCTGTCGGTTTGATGGTCATCACACTTGTTCTCCATGCATGTGCACTTTGGGAGAACGTGCTTGAATCCGAGTTTACAGACCTCCAACTTCAGACCTTTAAGGGGAGCATGTTCTTCTTCACACACATCAGCCATTCGTGCCGTCGCAAACTATTGGCTGCGGGATGGTGCCCCAACACAATCTCCCATAATTTCCTGCTAGTGATGACTAGGAACATCCTCTCGAACATGTTGCACCTCAAACCATTCATACGGGAGACACAGGACGAACACCAACACTGCACGGACGACATGTGTGTATTTTATACCGTGGCGAACACCGACGCGTATGAAGCGATACATGTAGAGTCTACCTGCGCCTGCGCAGAAGATGGAAAGACTAAACCTCCCGACGGCGAAGTTAAGCGGCTCCTTTCCGAGGGATTCATCCCGGTTCTTCAATACGTCGATAACAAGCTCCTTGTTCGTCAAGCACAAGATACGCCGTACGTTGCCATCTCGCACGTCTGGGCTGAAGGGCTTGGGAGCACAACGGAAGAGGGTCTGCCAACCTGTCAGGTCAGACGCATCGGGGCACTTGCGCGAGAGTTACTCCCGGAAAGCGGAGCATTTTGGATGGACTCCTTGTGCGTGCCGGAGGAAAAGTCACTGCGGTCAAAGGCGATCAAGCTTATGGCGAACACGTACCGCGACGCGGCAAAGGTCCTCGTTCTTGACGCGTCTATCCGCGCGCTCTGTTTCTGTAGAGGCCCGTGGGAATACAACATCCTCCGAATCGCCACCTCCGCTTGGGTGCGGCGCCTCTGGACACTGCAGGAAGGCATCCTAGCGCGCACCCTCGTCTTCCAATTTGCCGATGGCCTCATGGACGCTATAGACTTGCAGACGCCGCCTGACCCATTCTCGTCGGCTAAATACTACAGGCAATGTCTCCCGCTCTTGGCGTCAAGACTCGACTCCCTTGAACAGGCGAGGCAGCGGAAATACACCCTCGATGAGATCATCACGCTCATGCGCTCGCGCACGACGTCGTACGCCTCGGACGAGACGATCGCCATCGCCGCGCTCCGGCCGGATGTCGATGTCGGCGCCCTGCTCAGAATCGACCGAAAAGAGGAAGACGCAGCACAACAGCGCCTGGCCCTGTTCTTCCGCCAGATCGGAGAGCTCTCGCGCCGGTTCCCGATGCTCCCCCTCCGCAAGATGGACCTGGAGAACTTTCGCTGGGCGCCAGTCGGGCTTGCAGCCGCGGTCGTCGAAAACTATGGATTCGGCTTTGGGAAATGCGACGAGCATGGATTTAGGGCAGACTTCACGGTGGGGCGTCTAAAGGAGCCCATTACTGTCCCGGCTTCATGCTTGGGGGCGGACGATACACAGCCGGACGACGACTGGTTCGAGCTCATACTTGTGCATGAGGAGACGACGTACAAGGCCAACTTTTACGTCGGGTGCCATAGTCTGGCCGTTGCGCGGCAGCTGACGAACATCAACGCGTTTTTATTCAGTACTCCAGCCGATACATTTCCGGGGGACGACAGATGTGCTGAATTTGCTGCTGTCGAAATCAAAGATTTTGAGGTGTCGGGAACGCAAGGATCAGGCCCTTTGCGATGCGATTTTGTTGTTCCTGGCCGCCTCGCGCGTCACAGTCAGCGGCCGGTGGACGCACTCGAAGCAGGATGCCCTTCTGTAATGGGTCTGAAAGAGATGGACGTGTTATTGACGTGAAAGAGGGTCCCAAGTAAGCGTGTCAAACGACCCAAGCCATAGGGAATTCCATAAGAGTTTAACAACTTCGCATAATATCCTTACAATGAACGTAAGATACTGCATTTTGTACACTAACCCACACCCGCTTCCGCCAGAAGAAACATAAGAACTGAGAATGAAAAAGAAATATATATATATGGTGTTCAAAAGCGCGGTAAGGACATACAATGGTATCGTGACTGAGATCGTTCACAAATGGTAAGGGAGTAGCATCGGTAAGGAGGGCTTTATGGTAAGGAAGGACGAGAGAAAACCGCATATAAGGATACAGAGTCGTAAACATGAGGATCTACGAGATCTCTCATGATGCTTGCTTGTTTCGGAAACGAAGCAGCGGAGCAAGGCTCGGTGCCGAGCATGCCTTCTGGAGGAACTCGTGCTAGAAGACAATCGTTAGCAAAACGCAAGATGAAAATGAACATGAGGGACGAACCTGGAGCAATTCATTCGCAGTTGCCCGACTGCTGACATCGACGCAGAGGCAGACCGCCAAGAAGCCTTTTAGCTCTTTGCTGAGAGCTTCAGGCTTCTTGAGAGTGGGTGTTCCGTTCGTTGCGATCAGATACAACGCCTTCAACGGCTCCTCGTCGAGATACGGCGGCTCGTTCTCTATCATCTCGATCGCCATGATTCCCAATGACCATATATCAACCTTGGCTCCGTACTCCTTTTGTTTGACAACTTCGGGAGCCATCCAGTATGGTGTACCCACCATAGTCGCGCGCTTGGATTTCTGGTCAGTGAGTTTGGCGCAGAAACCAAAATCGGCTTAATAGAACGGTAAGACATAATGCAATGAAGGCGGGAGTCCGGACTTACTGATTTTGACGCGGCCTTGTGCATCCAACAGGACATTATCGGATTTGATATCGCGATGAATGATACTTTGACTATGAAGGTGGCCAAGACCTTTGCACGTCTATAAGGGAGATCAAATACAGGAATTGGAGTTGAAAAATCGTAACCCACCTCTAAGCATATGTTCGAGATCTGATCCTCCTCCAACTGATTGTTTTCAATAATATCTGTTAATGCGCCACCTTCCATGTACTCCATCACCACCCACAGCTCAGTCGCCTTGACCAAATACGACTCCAAAAAGTTGACGATATTCGGATGTTGAGACTCTTTCATAACCAGAATCTCGTTTACGATCAGCTCTTTCCGAGGCTGATGCGTAAGGTCCATTTCCTTGATCGCGACCTTCTTCCCATTCGCCAACGTCTTCGCGACGTATACATGTCCGGAAGCGCTGGAAGGAATTAATCAGAACGCGCAGGAATAATAGTTGACAAAGTAAACCCACCCCTGCCCAACCTTCTTAATCTTACTGTAGAGTAGCTTGGGATCCTCCTCAGAGACAACCTGCCTTAGCTTCTCCATGATCTGCACCTCCGTCATCGTGCTAATCCGCTTCTCCTTCGGCTTCTCAAGAGCAGCAGCAGCCGCTGCGACACTTCCTTGTCCTGCAGCAGGCTTCGGCTTCTCCTCGGCCTGGACATGCACCTTCTTCGGTTGCAATGGTTTAACAGGCGGTGGTCCAGCGGTCGCACCGGCAGCACCGGAAGCAGGATGCGAAGCAGGTTGAGAGGTAGCAGGCGATGATTTTGCCGGAGCACCCAGAGTGGGGCGAGGCTCAGGAGTTCGTGATCGCGGAGGTTCGGGTGGAGAAGGTTCCCGTAGCTTGGTCTGTTGTAAGGAGTCATTTCGCGTAGGAACGTTAGAAGTAGCCGGAGGGCCTTGAGCCTTTTGACGCGCGCGGAGATCAGCCGAAGAAGGGGTGTGTTCGCCTGAGGGTCTGCCAGCGGCGACTGGTGCGGGAGGCGCCGGTCGAGTTCCTGTGAGAAGAGGTCTCGGTGGCGCCGGACGCGATGCTTGTAAGCTGCCGGCAGGCAAAGGGGCTCGAGAGGAAGGACCAGCGCCGATTGTGTTGGCGTATGAACCGTTGACGGCCTCCGCTGTCCTAGCTAGATCACCGTTCATAGTGGGCGCAGATTCTTGCCGTTTGACTGGAGGACGTTCGCCGGTTGTGAGTGGTGAACTTGTTTTGTTCATGCCGCCTAAACCGGTACCAGCATTAAAGCGGGCTGGAGCACTAGAGTCTGGGTATGAGGAGAGTGAAGAGGCACTGGAGGAGCCATTTGTGCGACTCATAGCCATGTTGTCCTCCATCTCCCGTTTTTGATGGTCAGTATAGAATTCAAGGACATCCAAGACGGCCTGGGGATCCTTTGCATAGTCCTCCCGTGTGATAGCCGACTTTGTTAAAAGTTTGCTCCATTGCTCAGGCATACCCTGATATGACGGATAAGGCTGTATTTGTGGTGGTAATGAACGGACGTACCGTGAAAGCGCCAGAGACAGGATCAAAGCCGACATGGACCTTGTGTACAAAGTTTGTTGGGTTGCTGACGCCCATCAACGGACTCCGCGTGTATATGTCATCCTGCCAACTGTAGAGCTCCTCGTCGTTCTTGAGTGAGAAGAAAAACCGTTTGTCCTTGGTCTCGAGCACCAGGCAGTACGGTTTCAGATCTGTTCGCTCAATGTTTGATATATCCTGGAGACGAACGACGGTTTGCTGAGGAGAGTTCTGAAGATCACGTCAAAAAGTTTAAAAAGTCCAAATCAAAGTAGCAACACAGTCAACTTACCTCAGACTTGTGGAGAGACAAGGTCTGCTCCTTCAACACTAACCACTTCAATTTCCAGATCCAGCTGGCGAACGTGCCCTCCTCCTTTACGCTCACGGGTCCCGCACGGACCACATTGGATGCTAGACCGGAATCGTTACTCCTACTGGGCGAACCGCCTATGCCAGAGTAAGACGTCATGTACGAGGAGCCCGACGGTGAGGTGGGTGAGTTGAAGGTGAATGAGGAATTGTAGCCAGACGAGGCCAATGTAGAATTTGAGAGCTGTGGGCTATCTGTCCCCCGCCGCTGAGGCGCCTGTGGTGCAGGTCGTGTAGGCGTCAAAGACGTCGCAGTTAAGTGATAAGCCATGCCACTCAACGAAGAGGATGAATCGGATTAAGAGGTAGCCCAATTATTAGGGCCGACGGCAGCCACGACGAGACAGGGTACGAATCTGGTTCGTCAAATTCGTAAAATGGCCCTTTGAGCCGTCGACGCTGTGGGCGACGATGAGCACAGTGCGAATCTGGGTCTTCGGCGCTGTCTGAGGTGATGAGGACAAGGGGCAACACTTTGTTTGTTCAAGGATGGCGGCACTACCGGATCCAGCCGGCCCTTGGCCGATGTCACTAGGGAAACTTCGAGCTTGTTTAACGTGAACACTTGCTCAGCTTATTCGCTATGTGCTATATGTACCATCCAGTCAGAATGCCAGAATACAAAGAAATCCGTCAAACAGTTCAAGCTCTAAAGCTTGAATGCTGATTCGACAAGGATATGTTATCTTCCATTCGAAAGATCAAAGCTCTGATTCCCCAACTTGGAGTCCTCTTAAGCTTCACTGTTGGCACCTCTTATCAAGTGAATCCCTTTGGTTGTCAACGAGAACAGGAACGCGAATGCTAGGAGGCCGAATCGATTAGCCTTGATCACGATCTGCAGCATTCGCGGTCGACCATCTGTTGCGGCTCAACTTGGAAAATTGCGCGCTGATGCAACAGGTCTGATGGACGAACAAGACTTGACGGATCCGAAATTAGATGGATTGCAGGATCTACAATTCGTCATGAGCGTCATCTACAATCAAAGTCCGTTCTCCATCTGGGATGTCTGGAGTAGGTACAAGTATCTCAACAAGTGTTGTACTGATTGAAGCATCTGGAACAGAAGTAGTATCGTCCACAGGACTTGATGTTGCTGCTGAAAAAGCCACAGCGGATGTCACAGAAACGACGACTGTCGACGCCAGAGATGTAGAGGTGACAGCTTTCAGACCATCCTCCATTGCAAGAAGCGCCTCATCGCCGCCAAAGTCCGGTATGAAACGCGTCCACCAGAACGCAACCCTCATGCTACGATCGACCACGCGTTGTTTGAGAACGAATAGCACAACGAGGAAAAAGAATGCTAGGGCGGCCATTATCAGCACACGGTCCAGCCAGTCCGATTTCTCGAGGGCGGTTATGAGCTGTTTTGACGTTCCCATTACATTCGTGAGCGTGTCATGTGTCGAAGACGTAGCGCGCAACGAAGCAGTCGACGATTCTACAAACATGGTGAGCTCGTGGACATAACACAACAACATTGAATATACCTAGCATTTGATTTGATAGTACAGATCGTTCTAATTCCCCCTGCATTATCCCGATGGTGCGTCGCAGAGCTTCAGTCACGTCATTATTGGCTTGCATAAGGGCATCAGCACTAGAAGAAGAATTAGTAGCTACTTTGCTCGAGAACCTCAAGACTAACGGCGATTTCTCATCTATTTTCTCGGTGACGGCTGAGGATTTAAGCAATTCTTCTCGATTGGACTTGCTCATCGAGTCAATCGTCCACTTAGATTCTAGAAGAGCTTTCCGAGAGTCACGCTTAATACTGCGAAGCGTGAACACTCAGTGAGGAGGCCAAATTATTACTGACTTTGTGAGCATCGTCCTGAATTCGTCTACAATGTGTTGTAACTCTGCACGGTTCTTTGACCCCTTCTGGTCACCCACGAGCAGCTCTAGATTCTTGAAATTGATTCAGGACACAAAATCAAAGTCAAATGTATTCTTACCTCAATCTGCCGACTTATATTATCAACATCTTCACGCACTTCTCCAGCGAGATTCTGCTGTAGAATAAGAGGGCCCTTGCAGGCTCTTAGGCGTGGGATTTGAAACTGTAGAATATCGTTCTGGCGTCGCCCAATAGCAGAGATTATTTGGGACGTTTCCTCGTCGAAAGTAGCAGGTATGGGAGGCATGATGATGGCAGGAGGAGAGCACGAGATTTCTAAATTTAGACGAACACGTATTTCCCTTCCACCACCATGATTTTCGTTGCGCCGTTGCTGTTGCTGGCGTCGACGGCGAGCGCTGCCCTTTTAACACTCCAGTCGCCCAGGATCACTGTCACTGGCAACGACGGCTCCCAGCTGCGATCTGACCCGTACGTTGTCGGTCATTGGTAGACATGCTAATTAATTATCACGAATCTATAGGCTCTCACTCAAGCAGGAGCTTGCTCAGCCAGTCACCCTTTCCCAGGCGGATAGCCTTAAAATCACCTTCCAAACCATTGACGCCGATAGTGGCAAGGGAATACAACCGCAGCAGACCTTCCTGCGCTTTTACGACGAGCAATCTGGCGAAGAGGGTATCCAGCCTCTGCGCGTTACGAATGGAGGCAAAGTTAAATTCGAACTAGTAAGTTAATGCGCGCCTGTTTTCCTCTGAATACTTGACGGATTATGTGCAGAATATGGCCAAGCCACCATTGTCGTTCCCAGCGACGTCGGACGCGCCGCTCAAGGTGTCCTTGATCATTGGCGCAGTGGGTTATACGCCTCTCAATGTCAATCTCTTCGACCTCTTCGTGCCCGCATCTCAGCCTATCGTACCGCACCCTGACGAGGCGTCCTTCCACCCTCTCCCGCCCATTGAACACACGTTCAGGCCTGATCCTAAACAACCCCC
The DNA here is from genome assembly GCA_003314085.1 of Hymenopellis raphanipes. Classification (NCBI taxonomy): domain Eukaryota; kingdom Fungi; phylum Basidiomycota; class Agaricomycetes; order Agaricales; family Physalacriaceae; genus Hymenopellis; species Hymenopellis raphanipes. Next base: position 15,721 of record QLPD01000575.1, read on the forward strand.
CAAGCCCATCTCTGCTATTTCCGCTGGCCTTGTTCTTGCTCCTTGGGCTGTTCTCTTGGGTCTCGTATGTTTTACTTCACGTTTCACTCGACAAAAACAATTAATTCCTCATTCTCAGTGGGGACACGTCTCGCCCAAATTGCCACGACTTTTGTCGGTCAAAATCCTGCCATTCACAGCCACTCTTGGAGCCTTTGAAATTCTTATGGTATGGTACTGGGTGGATTTGAAGTTGGGAGATGTCCTTCTCTATGGTGGTCTTCTTGGTGTTGTTACCATCTTTACTGGAAAACACGCACTTTCAAGCATCTCGGAGAGACGGCTTGGGATCCAAAAGTAATCGAACGCGTTCAATGTTCACCCCGTGTAATATTAACAGTTCCTGCCTGACTACGGAGTGCAAGTGAGTACGAGTACGTTTCCGGAAGAGACGTGATATTTTTTATTTGTGCCCATTCGAAGGCTTCCTTAGGATTGGCGCTAAACCAGTAAGAGGATGGTCTCTATTCGGAAACACACTAGCGAAGGCTGTCGACGAGACGGGTTCACGAGATAATGCCGCACCGCCCTTGCCAGGCCAGTGTACTACACTGTTCGTCTAGTGACAGTCAGTACACTGGTGGGAGCTTATAACTGCGAAGATATTTAATGCTAGCTATGATGCCTCTGGTAAACACTACACTCCGAAGTCCTTTATTGATGAATCACCAACTGGATTATACTGCAGTGTTGTGCACAACCACCTCGAGGCCAATCACTCTTGCTCCCTGAAAAGGCATCAGTACAAAAGCTGAGAGAAATTGGATAGAGAGACTTGCTCAATCCATGCATCAACAATATGGTGGCGTAGGGTTTCGAGTGCATCAACAGGTAACCTCAAATATTCCAGGTCTTTGGGCAGTTCATCTGGAATATCCTCTGTGCCAAGCAATGCCCAGAGAGGAATGTCCAAGGGATGCAAAATTCCCATTGACCAATCCACGTTGACTTCCTGATGACATGTATTTTGATGTTGGCTTCTCCTTTCCTCATCCCTCATGCAGTACCATAGCTCCACATTCAGCTTTGGACCAAGTTGATTCTGCACAACTGGCTTGGAAATCTCAACTAGAATAACAAGTTTGACCTATACTCAGAATGTAAGGGTCAAAAGGCACATTATTGGAAGTTGAGCATACCGAGTCGAGGAAGAACCACCGGGACATATCTCCACGCAGTTCCGTGATCGTCTCTGAGTGACCAACTTCAATAATTACAGTAGGTGCTTGGGTGCTACTACGAGCTGGAGTAAAACTGGCGTCGGCTGCCTTTTCAGCTTTGTCTGGGTGGTTGATTGTGAACCCTACAGTAAAATGAGAATCATAAAGATAAGAAAAATGCACAACATACTTGTGCCTCCACAAGGAACAAAATAATCCATAGTTTGGCGGCCTGTCGCCAGTACAAATGAGTCAGTCATCAAGGTAAGAAAGCCAAAGGCAGCCCTTTCATGAGACCAGGACGGCATGAGCTCGATAATAATAGGGAAGTGGGCAGTGGATGTTAGCCTTTAAGTGGCATTATTAAAGCAGGGAAGCAGCGATAGCACATGTCACACCGAAGCTTTAGTGAGCAGTTTGACCTTTCCCATTGTTGCCTTATGTTCGTATATATTGAAGGCGAGAAGTCGGGAAAGACTGGGAAAAAGAGCGTTTTGCGTTGCCCCCTGCTTCAAGGGAAGTAAAGATAGGGAGTGAAATGAATAACGTCTACGTTTTGAAAGCAGCATCACATTGCTCCAGCACGATTCTCGCCGTCAGCGGCTCGACGTTCACGGTCGGCGCCGTGGCAGGTTTGTGTCCAGGCGTAGAAGCGACGAAGGGGGAGGCGTGTAAGGAAGGCCCCACTCCAAAGAGGGCTGCCATCTTGGTAACGGTAAACGATGCACTGTGACTACTTGTCGCATATCAACTCTGCCGATACTGCCGTCCAAAGAGATCACTTGAGCACGCGAGGGACACGCGAGCACTGAGCAGATCAGTGTCCCGATTTTTCGAACATCCACCTCTTTGGGCCGCCAGGTGCATACAGTGAGATGCATTTACAGGATTGACGTGATCGGCATTGAGAGTGTGAGCAAGTAAATACGTGGGACCCGAGATGTTATGTCTTTTTGTATCAATGGGATGCTCGAGGAATACCTCGGCCAACACCACATAAATCTACCGAATCGGTAACGTTTTACAGCACAACATCCAAAGGAAACGATTTAGTGATGGACATATGCGCACGAGCGAGCGCGCGCGAGATGATGCGAGGGTGGAAGAATTCTTCCTTATTACAGACGAGGGAGTTTCGTTCACGAGGCCTCATGACGCTAACAAAACCCTCAAACGCCGCGAGAGCCTCCAAGGCAGTAGGTCTCTCCTCAGGCGTCGTGAGCAAAATGTCTGGAAGAAGGCTTTGAAATCATCGACACCGCCCTGATTCTGTACCATCTGAGTATATGTTTTTATCCACAAAGAAACAACCAACCTCGAATAGCGTAAGGATTGTCCAAGCCGCCGGAAAAACGTCGACCTTGAAGGGATTATAGGGTACGGTCCGCGACAATTCGGGCATGGCGTTGCACTGCCCAAAGAGACCAACCGCCCGAGCGTTCTCCGGACCTTCCGGGTGGAAGCTCACAGATTCAAAGTCTACGAAGAAGTACTTGACCGGTCGGACCCGACAGCGCCGCCGTGTCTTCACCCACTTGCGAGTGTCGACTTCTTGTAACATAGGCTCAGCAAAATGAAACCCACTTGGTACAACTCGGCTACTTGGTCACAGTGGTGGACATTGTTACTTTTCTTGCTCCCTGAAAATGCATCAGTACTACAAAGCTGAGAGAAACTGAATAGAGAGGCTTGCTTAGTCCAGGCAGTGATGATATGGTGGCGGAGTCTTTGAAGTGCTCCCACAGGTAACCGCAACTGTTTCGGCAGGCCATTGGGGACCTCCTCCGTGCCCAGCAGTGTCCAAAGAGGTATGTCCAGTGAGTCTGAGATTCCTGTTGACCAAATGTCATCTACTACTGGCAAACATGTATCGTGAAGTTGGATTCTCTTTTCCTCATCCCTGATGCGGTAGCACATCTCCACGCGCAGCGTTGGCAGCTTCGGGTGCTCCGGGGTCGGCTTGGAGATCTCAAGAAGAATCACAAGCATGATCTACGCTCTGAATATAAGGGTCAAAAGGCACATTGCTGGAAGTTGAGCATACAGATTTGAGGGTGAACCAGCGGGACATGTCCCCGCGCAGTTGCGTGATTGTCTCTGAATGACCAATCTCAATAACCACACTGGGCTCTTGGTCGCTATTAACTGGAGCAAAACTTGCATCTGCCTTCTTCTCAGTCTTGAAGGGACTGTTGATTGTGACCCCTACAGTAAAATGAGAATCATAAAGATGAGAAAAATGTACAACATACTTGTGGCTCCGGAGGGAATGAAATAATCGTTGGCCCAATGGTCTGGCGAGACTCTTCCGAATGCCTCTACAATCAAGCCAGCTAAACCAGCAGCTGCGATTTCGTGAGATCCGGAGGGCATCAGCTCCAGAATGATTGGGAAGTTTGCAGTAGATGTAATCCTTTAGGTGGCATTATTAAAGCAGTCTGAGTAAAGCGGCGATAGCACGAGCCACACCTGAGTTTGAGTGAGGAATTTGACCTCGCCCAGCATTGCCTAATGTCATCATACACGGATGGCGAGAAGTCGGAAAACAACGGGAAACAGAGAGTTTTGGAGTACCCCCTGCGTCAGGGTAAGTAAGGATAGGGAGTCAAACGAATAACGTCTACCGTTTGAAGACGAGATCACATCGCTCCAGCACGTTTTTCGCCGTCAGCTGCCGCTCGACGTCCACAGTCGTCGCCGTGGCAGGATTCTCTCTAGTCGCAGGTGAAGCGACGAAGGGGGAGGCGGCGCGGGAAGGGCGGCTCGACTCCAAAGACGGCTGCCGGTGTCGAGACACTGTGACTACTTGGGGGTGAAGGATCAACGGGAACCAACACGACTCAGCCGCTAGGAACCGAATATCGATCACCAGTTCGAACTAAAACAAGGTAAAAAGCTTGTGAGCTTGAATGGACCAATTACTCTCAGCATCGGCGTCTCATGACTCGCCAAAATTTATCGGAATACATAGAGGTGCGTGTGAGACACGCTACGATTTGTTCCGTTTCAAGAGAACACCACCATGCATCCAACCTCTGCCAGACGCGACGAAAAGCCGTTCCTCCGTGGTGCGCACAACTCGTACTGTATCTGATTTCGGTATTCCAGCTGTATTGGCTTGGTGCCCGCTCCGTTACTTCGAGTGCGCCCTATTTGAATAGTATTTGAGCCCACAACTTCAATAAGCCGGACTAGTCCAGGTCCCAGCCGGCAAGAACTCGAAAACGAGTGTGTGCCAATTCAAGAAGTGGAGGAGTGTAGGGAATTGTCAACGTATATGCTGTGAAGATGATTCTAATCCTTGTACAGATGTTCAGACCCTGTCATCCAGCGACGCAAAGCACCGGGTGCACCCCACTGGAGACGCCCTGTCCCGCATGTCACGTTCAATAAGTTTTGCGTACATGCAAGGTCACTCACTATTATTATGGCGGATCGAGAGGATGCCCCGTCCGTTAAGAAGAGGCATGTCTCTGCGCACGGTTGCATACACTTCTTCGTCGCTCATCACGGCATTCTTTACCGCACACACGCAATTGCACAGAGCGCAACCACTCGTTCCGTAATGAAACTCGATAGTCACCGATTTCAGTGCTCCTAGATTCTGGAGTTGATCACCTAGCCAGGTATCTAGAGCAGCCCATGGTGAATCTGCAACATTCAACGTCGTGTCAAGAATGATCAGTATTCGGATAGTCTGGATCGAGGAAGGTATGCCGCCCCATGGAATAAGTCCTGTTCCGTGGGCCTCGAGTACGAGATACACCGATTGAAGATGAGTCAGTATGCTCATATCCAACTTGACTGATCTAGGCTGAGTAGCAGGGTTGCCTTGGTCGGGCGCTGGAAGGATGCATTTGAGTTGAACGCAAGACGGAATGAGAGAGACAAACCAGTCATTGTAACATCAAGACAGAGCTCTTCTAGAGTGTTAGATAGGCTCCAGAGGAATCTGTTGAAGAGTGCAAAGTCGTCCTCGTCATCCAAGATGGCATTGAGCTCTCGTAATTGCCGCACGTCAAATATAGGCGCGTTTTTCTGTAGTGCGGTTGTCAAGTGGCGGACAACCTTTAAGCCGCCGAGTGTAAGAGATTGGAGAGGGATTACGCTTCCCTCCATGAGATTCCAGAAACAGTCGAGGTCCGTCCACAGGAGAGCAAGGTGTC
>QLPD01000576.1:0-15447 GCA_003314085.1 Hymenopellis raphanipes
AGTTTTGCGTCGCAAGTTCGAAGTATTCGCCATGTATGCGTCATCGATCGCTAATACTCAAAAGTTTTCCAGTTTCCACCGCGGTGCTAGAATCTTCCGGATCGCAGCCTTACAAACGCGAAAAGCTGATACATGGAATTGATCAGCATTATAGAGCAGATGGTTCATTCAATAGCCGGTTCCGGCAACCTGTATAAATTTCGGTTATCCTTTCATCTAACTCAATACACCCCATGGCTCCCTCCGTTGTCAACACTCCCGCGCCAGGCATTTCGTTCTTCTCGCCCGAGCAGGACCCACCCGCTGGTACTGCGGTCCAAAAGGACAAGCCTATTCCAAAGCTCTTTCAGCCACTCACCATCCGTGGAACGACGTTCCAAAACCGGATCTTCGTATGTGTTATCTTGATCGCGATCTTTCGACTCTTGACGCGCTCTTTAGCTCTCTCCGCTCTGCCAATACAGCGCGAAAGATGGGATTATTACGCCGTGGCACTATGGGCATCGTACGTCCTCCAAAACATCGTGTTATCCAACTGTCAACTAATTTATTTCCTACATAGTCGGCGGCATCTTCACACGCGGCCCGGGTCTGACCATCATCGAAGCCAGCGCTGTCGTCCCCGAGGGCCGGATCACGCCTGAGGACGTCGGGATCTGGTCGGAGGCGCACACCAAGGCGCTCAAGCCCCTCGTCGAATACGCGCACTCTCAGAACCAGAAGATCGCGATCCAGATCGCGCATGCGGGAAGGAAGGCGTCGACCATCGCGCCGTGGCTTGCGGGGTATAACGTCGCTGGGGAGGACGTGGGCGGATGGCCGGAGAACGTCGTCGCGCCTAGTGCGATTCCGTTTGCGGAGGACTACCCCAAGCCGAGAGCGTTGAGTGTTGAGGAGATTAAGGGTGTTGTGCAGGCGTTTAAGGATGCGGCGGTTAGGGCTGTTGAAGCTGGGTTTGAGTGAGTATTGGGGTTTGATTGTGAGTTGTACTGACCCGGTGTGGCTAGCGTGATAGAGATCCACGGTGCTCATGGGTATCTTTTGAGCGAGTTTGTGTCTCCGACGAGCAACAAGCGTACGGACGAGTATGGGGGAAGCTTTGATAACCGAATCCGGTTGCCCTTGGAGGTAGTGGATGCGGTGAGGGGCGTGATCCCGGAGAGTATGCCGTTGTTCTACAGGTACTTGCAAAAGTTCTCCATTTCTTCGGGTACTAACAGAGTGTTTCTTCACTAGGATATCTGGGAGTGAGAATTTGGAGACGTCTCTTCCGGATGAACCATCGTGGCGCGCGGAGGACACGGCTCGTTTCGCGCCTATTCTCGCTGCCCGCGGTATCGACTTCCTCGACGTATCTTCCGGTGGAAACCATCCCGCGCAAAAGGCCGCCGTTGGACCCGCGTACCAAGCGCCCCTCGCGCATGCGGCGAAGAAGGCGGCGCCGAACTTGGTTGTTGGGTCCGTTGGTATTATCACGGATGGTCATATTGCACAAGGTATCTTGGACAAGGGACAGGCAGATGCGGTGCTGGTTGGGCGGGGATTCCAGAAGAATCCGGGGTTGGTGTGGTCGTTTGCGGAGGACTTGGGGGTGGAGGTTACGCTTGCGAATCAGATTCATTGGGGGTTTAGAGGCAGGAGGGGAAAGCCGAAGCAGAATCTTTGATAAAGAAGATGTAGAGATAGAAGTTGTATCGATATAGTTATTTAACCCGCTTTTGTGCTAGTTGACTTGAGAAAATGCGAGTGGTTGTCTACTGGGAGTCGGAAGTCTATTGGCTAACTTGAGTCGCGTCACGTCGACATTAAGGGCGCGAACGCTATTCTTGACTCAGGCCACCAGAGAGTGATACTAAGATTGCTCAAGAATCAGAGTGGCGTCAAGTAAGTCGCAAATGACCAGGCAGATTAAGCCTTTAACTCTCTTGACAACTGAGGTGTCGACATAGAAAACAGCAGTAGAAGTGGTGTACTGAGTTCAAAGAGTTCACCAGAATGATTCTGGCCTGCACTTGTGTTTGGCACTCTGTTTGGCTAGAGCGTCTACTGCTTAAGATGTGCAAACAGTTTTTTCCCTTCTCCAGGCTTCACTCACCCAAAAATGTCTGCCCTCCGTACTCTCCGCCAGTTCTCTCTTTCGTCGTCGCGGGCACTGTCGACGCGTTCTACCTTGCGCACCGTTGCCCGGACCCGCCTAGTCACCCCGGCGGTGCAGGTTACCCGCGCTTTCTCTGTCTCGCCTCGCGCTTTTGGCCAGGGAACTTGTACGTGAAATGTCCTTTGGAATGCGCCGCGACATGCTTATACTTGTGGAATATAGCTGACTCTGCTCTGTCGGCCAAGCTCAAGGAGGAGATTACCTATGAAATCGAAGGTGTTTCTCCCAAGGATGTTCCAGACTTTATCAAGGACTTCAAGTCCAAGGGCATATGGAAGGCATGCCTCTCGTTATCCTTATTGTAGCTCACAATGTTCTGACGTGGTGGTGTAGATTGAGGACGCGAAATACTCAGAAGAGGTCGCCTTGGTCCGCACTTTTGGAAACGAAACGTACGTGACCGTGTGATTCCGAGCGCCATACTTTCCACTTACCTGGCACTAGTCTGCGTGCCACCTTCTCTGTGTTGGACCTCCGTAATGAACCTGAACAAGACTACGAAGATGAGGAGGGTCAACAAGAAGACAACGAACAGACACCCGAACAGGACGACACTATGGTAGCCTACCCTATTAGCGTTCAATTGACCATCACCAAGGTGGGTCGTTTGCTTTTGATAGTGGTTTATACTCATTTTGTCTTCAAGGCTGGTCATAACGGTGGAGTATCCCTTGTCTTGCAGTGTCAAGATGGAACATTCATCGTCGAGAACCTTGCCTACTTCCCGGACTCCAAAGTTCTTACTGACCAAACCCTGGAATCTGGTCTTGCACGGAACTCAAGCTTCGCTGGTCCTCAGGTGTGTTGTTTCAAGTGTTGGTGGATACCAAGGCTGACCCACCTGTTTAGTTCGACGTCCTTGATGTTGGTCTCCAAGAGGAGATTGAACGTTATCTCGAGGAGCGTGGATTCAACGAGTCTCTTGCCAACTTTATTCCTGATTACGCAGAATACAAGGAACAAGAGGTTTGTTATTGAATTGTTAATCCCTTGCTTATATCTGACATCCACTCGTAGGAGTACACACGGTGGTTGAAGGGCCTCAAAGATTTTGTTGATGCGTAAGCATTACGAGACCTTGTAGTAGGTTTACCCCAAAAGACGTCATGACGCATTGTGCGAGGACGTTCGGAGGCGCAGTCGAGCGAGACCAATAATGTAAAGCTGCTAATCTAATGACTCACAACTCTCTACTTACTTGCCATGCCATACCCATGGGGCGTCCGAGGCGATTCTACCGTTGATCGAGGCTAAAAGCGAATCCAGACCGAGTCGGAACGTACACGTCCGTGTCGGTTGTAGTGTCGTGGCAAGGTCCACGCAATTTCCTTTTTTGGACGCTTTTGGAGCAGCTCGAATGTTCTCGACTAAGCGCGCGATTTCGGGGTGTATCATCGCCTTTCGTGTGCTGACGCATTTCGGGAACCTAATCTGACTTGTCCTGCGGCAAATGGCCTGACGCAGTTCTATTATAAAATGGCTATTGTTCTGACATGTCTTTTGTATTCCCCCAGCAGCCCTTTGACCCACCCTCCTGCGCTTTGTTCTCTGAGTGTCATTTAAATCGCGATGCCTTTCCAAACGTCGTCTTCATCCCGAGCCCACTCTCCGTCCTCCGACTCGTCATACTCGACCTCATCGGAAATGTCATCCAGCTTGTACATCCCCGTCCACAAGCGGTCCTCTAGCAGGGGCTCATCCACTGTCACGACACCTATTTCGGGCTCGTTTACAGAGTCGTCGCTCAAGGGATTCGAAAGTGCTCATCGTAAGTCGTTCACGTTCGCTCATCTTATCTTGTGCTCAGTCACAATATTAAGATGCATCTGCTGTGCCGCGTTACCCATTCTACACGCCGCAAGAAATGCTGAACATTCGCGAGCACTCTGCACTTATCCATGACGCGTTGGAGGAGGACGCGCTGCACGCGTTATTCAAGCGGCTGCCTGTCCTGTACAAGGAGGCGCAAGGGTCACGGGGACGATCTCCACGCCGCCGCCACTATCCCAAGAAGCAGCCCGCAAAGGCCCCATCTCCGCCCGAACCCCACGCCGCGGCTGATGTGCCTGCGTTTCCCTACGCGTTCACCAGGCAGCGAGCTGGCCGCGTCAGGCCTGGCCGGCCTGGTGTTCGCGGGACGCAACCCCCGGATTTGAAGTTTATGGACGAGCCGTCATGGCGCCATCCTCGGGCTGTCCCGCTCAGCGCATGAATCATTCTGTGTTACTTACGAATTTACTACTTACGACCTCACACACAACTCATAAAAACTGCTACGTGTACGATATATTTTGGATAGATCTCGAGACTCATTGAACAAACGCAATCATAACATATTACTGCATCCATTATTATCAGTCCGCTGTGTTGTTAGCTTCTTCCGAACGCGCAAGCACTTGGAATTGAGAGTGATCCACGGCTTGCTATATACGTGGTGGATATTGACACATCGACGCGTCAGCTGGCACCGTGGCAGCGCCCGCGGAACTGTCCAAGGAAGTGATCAAGATCATTTACGGTCAACGGAGAAGCCGAACCGACTCGGAGACTTTTCTGCTCACCCCACCATCGTCGCTGCTGGCTAGCACGTCCAATTTTAATCATTCACAATGAGCGAACTCGCGTTTACGCCCCTGGGCGATATTGAACAGGTATGTATGCGCCGTTTCCGGAGGAGGGGACTTTGTCGAATTGTTACTGATCGACATGAGTGCTAGATCCATGCAGAGCTCGACGCTACCTTCAGGTCTGGGCAGCTGCAGTCAGTGCCGTTCAGGAAATATGTGCTGCTGCAGATTGGGTACATGCTCAAGGACAATACGCAGAAGCTCTCTGAGGCGTTGTATAAAGACTTGGGCAAGCCCTCGTTCGAGGCTGCTATGTACGTGTTGCAGAACTTGTTGTTGAGGGACTATATGCTCAATGAAAGTACTTGTTAGGACGGAGATTGGACCGGTGTTGGGGGAGGTAGCTGATACGCATGCGCATGTCGATAAATGGGCGAAACCGACGAAGCCGCCGTTCTCTTTGCTTACCCAGCCGATGCGCCGGGTTGTATACAAGGAGGGCAAGGGTGTCTGCTTGATTATTGGGCCCTTCAACTATCCTATTTCCATGTGTCTCAACCCGTTGGTGAGTTCAACCAAGTTGTGTAGAGTCTTTCAGGTAATATGGGACAGATCTCTGCTATTGCTGCTGGGAACACTGTTGTATTGAAACCGTCAGAGTCAACACCAGCGACTTCTTCCCTCTTTGCAGAACTCTTTCCGAAATATGTCGATCCTTCTATTATATGCGTTGTGAACGGAGGTGTTGCTGAGACGTCAAAGGTTGGTCTGTTTTCTTAGTTTGGATAGTATCCGGATCCTTTCAACGCTTCTTAGCTCCTCGAGTTAACCTGGGGACACAGTACGCGACCCCACCTATGTCGAACATGCACTTCATTCTAATGTTTTTGATTAGTTCTTTTCACTGGAAGTGGTCGGGTAGGAAGAATTGTAGCCGCGGCAGCAGGCAAGACCTTGACACCTGTAACACTTGAACTTGGAGGTGGGTGTGATCATTTTAAATGTGGATATCGTATACATTCTCTTTCACATAGGTAAGAGCCCCGTGTTCGTCGATCCATCGTGTGATTTGGAGACCACCGCCCGCCGAATCATGTGGGGTAAGATCGTCAACTGTGGTCAGAGCTGTGTTGCACCCGACTATGTCGTCGTCCCGAAAACCTTCCAGGATCAGTTTGTGGAAGCCCTGAAGGCGGCGTAAGTTCAAGAACAGTTGTCTCGCTGGCGCTAAATTTGACTGTACTTGGATAGCCACGACTCTTTCTTCCCCGATGGACCGTTCGCACCCAAGGCTATGGGTAAAATGGTTAATGTGGCTGCGTTTAAGCGTGTATATGCCCTCCTCCAGGACACCAAAGGGACCATCGCGTTTGGTGGTCAAACGGACGAGACTACCAAGTCTATCGCGCCTACTGTCGTGAAGAATGTGTCCTTTGAGGACTCGTTAATGTCAGAGTAAGGAATCATTCTTCTACCCTCGTCTCGTCCCTGATGGTGCTGCCTAGGGAGATTTTCGGACCAGTCCTTCCTGTCATTCCTGTGGAAAATCTTGAAGAGGGTATTGCCTTTGTCAACAAGCATGATCATCCCCTAGCGTTGTACGTGTTCACCACCAACAGTAAATTCAAGGAGAAGAGTACGACTATTTCAGCACGTCACGAAGAATAATTTCTAATCTTCGTTGCAGTCGTTAAGGCTACAAAGAGCGGCTCAGTGGTGCTGAACGAGACTATGCTCCAAACAGGGGTTGACGGATTGCCCTTTGGTGGAATCGGTCCTAGTGGAAGTGAGCAGATCCTCAAAGGCGTTGAATTTTTGATTGACGTTCTTTCATAGGTGGATTTCACAATGGAAAGGCAAGTCGTAGACTTGGGGAATGTTGTCAAGAGGCTTCATTAACGCGATTCCTTTCTAGTACGGCTTCGACACGTTCACACACTTCAGAGCGTCAATTGACTCTCCCTCTTGGTATGCACGAAGTCCGTGCCATCTGGAGTTGTTAGCTGATCCCTCTTAGGGTCGACCTGATTATGAAGATACGGTATCCGCCTTACACTGTGCGTATATCTCTCCTTGTGGTGACTTTTAACTTCATTTCCCCTTCTCAGGTGAAGAAGGAGCAAAGGACATCCATTCTCTTCCCGGGTCTGCCTAAACGGCCGAGTGGCCCGCCCTCGGCCACGTCGAACAGGTCGTTGTCGAAGTGGATCCTTTTTGTGCTCGCTCTGATCTTTGCAGGTGGTTTGGCTAAGCGACGTTCGGCGTGATTCGTCGTATTCCGGTTATTTGCTTTGAGGATGTGCTGTGTACGATTATCGTGTTGTTCGGTGTGACAATTTAACATCGATTCGGAAACTCTTCCGTGTAAGACCCGTCCTACCCTGTTAGTAAGCGTTTTCGTTTCCAAACACTGGCTCTCTGACGCAGATTGCTACTCAATTGAGAGAGAGTCTGGCTATGACATACTCTCCTGTTACCCGCCGTCTATATCCCAAGCGACGGCGAATGGCCCAATTTCAACATCCGACCCTGCGGCGACGATACTTTATATCGGGGGGTAAAAGACTGGGGCTGACGAACCTACTCATAACGCACTCTGAATCTTTCGTTGATATCTCATCTTGAATACGCTCTTAACGCGCTCATGCGTCGTCAGATTTACTTCTACAACCCAGAACCCGGTCCTCTGACTTGAATTCGCGTTCACGAAGAAACTGTTCATGCGACGCCACACAGTCGTTCGAAGACCCAGACCTCTTCGGTATCCTCATTGTCACTCTAGGTGTCACATCCGTTCCGTTCCGCCTGCCCCTCATCAAACAATCTTCTTTCGCACAATCACAGAAGGTTGTGCGGCATCACCGTTGGATACCGGCCCAATCCCGCGAAGCTGGCGAATTTCATGGAGGTTGAGTATTCAAGTTGACAATTGCATTGGGTGTTAGTCGCATGTCCGGAGGATAGCGTGAGAGACGCAAAGGAGTTCTACGGTCCGAAAGTGACATCGTTTGAGCTGGGATAACCTTGGTCCATATGTGACCCAGTCTTTTCTCATGTAAATCGGACATCAATAGAGTGTATCGCGGTCTCGAGTAGCGCATCGGGGAAGAATTGGGGAAGAAGCTCCTAGTGCTCGGGAAGGACCGTCATCCACAGAACAGTTCTCTGCCCAGTAGTCTGCCTGTGAGGTTATTGCAGCTGCCAAGTTCATGGTCGTCAGCAGAGAATTATGTTGTCTTTCATGTGTAACACTTTGCTCAGGAATAAATGGTAAACCAATCAAACGGAGAAGTAAATTTGGGTACACATCATACATGAGAGAACATTTCCATATACTTAAGCCATTAAAGGTTGTTCATCCTCTTGAATTCTTTCTCGGCATCATCAATAACCTTTCGCCACCAGTCCTGAAACTCGGGAGTGTGGTATCCCTGCTCATCCACTGCCTTGAATACGGTACTTGCAGAGGAATGGATCATTCGAGCAGGTTGCTGGCCTTCCCCACCATAATAACCGCCCTTTGCAAGCTGTGCGATATCGACAGCAGGTGTTCTATCCTCTAAGAACTGGAGGAACCCCACCCAACGACCACAAGCAGCAATGGCCCAGACCACCTTCAAATCTTTCCATCCGTGGAAGATGAACTGTGCGTGCTGGACGATTTGCTCCCGTGCGTTGTAAAGGGCCACATTAGCGTCCGCCTCCGAGATCACGTAACGGCTTGGGGTGTCGGCGGCATCATCGGCATCATGATAAAGGGGAAACGCGAGTGCGTCGGGCACAGCAGCATGATTAGCACTTGCGTTAATGGCGTCTTCAAAGGAGGCAGGGACCTTGACTTCTAGGGATGCCACTGGTACAGCCGGTACCCGAAGACCAGCATTTGGCTGCCTCTGTATGAAGGACTGTACTCTTTCCCTCCTCATGAAGAGACCATCCGGTAGTGAATAGCCCGGGTCGGAGCACCCGGTCCGGGTCACGGATGCGGGTGGGTCAGGGTGCGGGTAGGGGTCTCGGACCGAGAACCCGCGGCAACCCGCGTAACCCGTAAGCACCCGTCGCTTCTAACCGAAGGCTCCGGCAATGGCCGGATAACGAGCAGCCAGCTCTGATCGCTATCTCTTGCTTCCTCCCACCACAGCACGACGTCCGTGTCATGCTCGTCCGCCTCAGAACTGCTTCTGGGGCTTCTCTTATGTCTCTTCTTTCTTCTTCTTCGCTTTTCTGATGCCGCTGGGCTTTACGCCCACCGCCGCGCTCTCGGATGTATTCCGCGCGCATTTTAGTGTCCGTCTTCGCGACGACACTAACTGGACGAGGACCTGGTACGCGTAAGCCCTCACCAGTGAGGCAGCATTACCATTAAACTGCATAGTTGTGCTTGGACCTTGGACGACCCTCTGTGACGCATCAGCCGTCGTACTACGCGCTTGGACAACGCCGCCAGAACGCCACGGACGCTATCGCCCTCCTCTCTCACACGCTTCGCCACACCTAGCATTACGACTACACGCCATTTCGCACGGCCTCGCCATGCCATTGTACGCGGCATCGTCATTGCCACGTCCCAGCATAGGACCAATGACTAGCACCACCACCACCACCTCCTCCTCCTCCTTCTCACCACTACCTCTTCCTACCACATTCCTATCATTACCCCCACCACATCCTCATGCCCAGCTGACTGTCCCCGTGCCATTGCCCGGGGATGCTCACTGAGCATGAATACTGGGAGGTAGTGATAAGTCTGAGACTACGGGTGGGATTCCCGGCGATTTTGGCGAGACCCGCAATAATTTCGACGGGAACCCGCACCCGCGCCACGGAACCGGGTAAGTCGCGGGTACGGGTAGGGGTCCAAAACGAAATACCCGCGGGACACCCGCGCTATTCACTACCATCCGGTGTGCGATAAACCCTTGCGGTCTTTGGTGGAGCCACGGTACTACCAGCAGACACTGGAGCCGGCGTGTGACGGGTCCGACTAGATTTTGCAATTGTTCCCTCCCACTTCGGGCCGTCATAATTTTGTACTATTTATGTTAGAAGATGTATAATCAGAGGAATATGCAGATGCTCACTGTCCACGTTGAGACCCACAAGCTCCCTGTTAAGAAATACTTTCTTAACAGGGCTAGCTGGACCCGGCTCTTCTGGACGGTCCTGAAAAGTCGGATCATTTAGCCTTTCCTGCTCATCCCGAGTGACGACCATAGTGTAGGCCAACTCTGCCTGGGCTGAACCTTCGAGACGAAGGGTACCTTTTGCTGAAGAATATACCGATGCAAGGTAATGCAAGCTGGACGCTGTCCAATATTTATAATACGGATTCTCGCGCTTGTTGTCCTCGCAATCCAGTAGCTGTTGAGTGGCTGCCTCAGCAAAGTCGGAATGGGGAGAAACAGATGCGTCGGGCCAAGTCGTGGCCAGTGCTGGATCGAAGCCAGGAGTGGGAAGAGGAGACGACATGAAGGAAGTTGAAGTCCCCAAGAAAAGTACCAGCCTTTTTAAACATCGAGGGCGACTTTAATGTCAAGAACGTAGATCCGATAGAAGCGATAACATCGGCCTCATGGAAACAACGAAAGCGAATGTCGGGCTGCGGATTCGTCCAAAGATGGTGCTTCTTGTTCTGAAGCTGTGAAAGAACAATAGAAAGGGTGAATGCGGACCCACGACGCCAAGAACTGGGTCGCACGAGGGCTATGGCTGTACTCCCGAGACAACGGATAAGACTATAACAGCCATTTTTTCCATTGTTGACCACGAGCAACGAGTACGAGTACTGTGAAAGAACAATGGAAAGTGTGGATGCGGACCCACGATGACAAGAACTGGGTCGCACGAGGTCCATGGCTGTACTCCCAAGAGGACCCGTGATTATGCCTATAAGAGGTCAGTCTGCGTAGTCCCGACAAATCGAGCCAAAATTTCGAGGAAATTTTTGAGCAAAAGACGCAGAACAACCGGAAACGTCCAAATCTGCATCCAGAATTCGTGGGAAAGCAAATTCTTACCCGGGTCCGTGTCGGGACTATCAGCTTGACCTCTGGGAGCATAAACACGGGTCCTCTCCCAAGACAACGGATAAGACTGTCACAGTCACTTTTTTCCATTGTTCTCAGCGAGCAGCAGGACTACGAGAGCGTCAACTGGTTTAGTCGGGGTATGCCGAGCCTATCACGTGTCACACCATAGTTTACATAAATAGCTCGACTCAATCATTTCCTAACGAACTCACCCCGAAAGACATCGCACCTCCACAGACGCACTCACAGAGCTATCGTACCTCCATGTCTGCGCCGCCTAAGTCTGTCCTCTTCAAGCCTAGCAATGGGAAATTCTATCAGCGAAGCGTATGTTCAATCGTTCCACCCAACGTCTTAGTACTCACAACATTGCAGGACTACAAATATGTTTGCAAACAGCAGCCACTCCCTATGGAACAGCTTCCAGAATACCTACACACCTTCGACGAAGGCTGGACACCTCCGAAACTGTGGCTTGCATGGGCTAGCGACCTGGCTAGCCTTTTGAAATGCGTCGAGAAGTCCTATCCATCTTGCCTCATCCGCACCAATGGTGACAAGGGCGAAATCTTACAGACAAGCGTTGCTGTTCTCCCCGAGGGCATCCGAGAAGACTTTGTTGCAAACCCCGAATATGATGAATGCATCCAAATAGTCACCGTTGCTCTCGAAGACGGGAAGCCTGCTACGGCCCTCACAATGGGTTGCACACACATCGGCATGTTACACCCGGAGGTGATCGCGCTAATTCAGGCCAAGTTAGGTTTTGAAGAACCTCCGAAGTGGTACATCGATCCAATGTTCTGGATGTGGAGGGAACAGCGTGCGTTTGTCTTGCCCTCTTTTCTGTGACGCATGTACTAACAGATTTACATAGTCTAACGCGTCGTCTCCCTGCTCCCTTTCCGATGTCGTAGCATACGTCGCTTTCTATGTTTTCCGATCGCATTGTAATCTGTAAATTCTGTTGTCGCCTCTTCCAGCGTTTGCATCTAAGACAGACCAATGAGCGTGCTCTTTGTGGCAATTTCATCCTCGGATTGGGGGGACAGCCTTTATCGCACTGCTGTTCTTAGACTTGACTACCCCGGCATGGATCCTGTTCTCGAAACGAACTATTTTACGAAGTTCAGAAGGTTCGTTCTATGATATCAGAATACAATGTTGACTGAAGATATGCGTCCTTCCGTCTGCACAAACACTGGCGTCGAGCTCGTAGCATCAAGGAGAGATTTAGTACCTTGAAAGGTTTCGCTCACTTAATAACTACAAAGGCTCAGACCATTATATGAATAGTGGGAGGTCGAGGAGATGCTTTGGCATGGTTGATCTGACCTCCGACCAGGCTGACAACGACACGGGTAGCACTGGCAGGATACCTACGTTATTGATCGTGGCATGTACTTAGAACGAAGTTCGGGAAGGAGTCTAGTGGGCGGAGGAGGGCGGATGGTAAGGGGAGTGCGGAGATGGTGGACGAATGTCGGCAGCAAAATACAACATACCTCGTTCTTGGCCTTTGCAACCAGCGAGATGGTGGTGATACAGCAGCAAGGGAGTCGGTCGGCGGTTGGTCACAAGAAGATGCCATTTCAAACAGCGACATTGACGACTGTGTATGAACGACACACTGAGGATACATTTCCTGATGATAACCGAGTCTTCGAATAGAGGTCGTACCAAGGAAAAAGTGAAAGAGAGGCTGAGACAACCAAAAGCATGAATGACAAAACCTTTTGTTTTTGAAACGAGCGCTTTGAGCCACGCGCGGTGCAGTCTCGGAGACCAAGGAGAAAGAACGTCCCCGTGCGGCCAACTACATGACTAGTGAAGCTAGACTTCGGGACTCGAAAGGTGGGAAGAAGTCGGCTCTTGTTCGAATTCAGGATTCGGCAAAGGCGCTAACGCTGACGCCGATGGTCACTGGGGTCTACAACTTCAGCTAGTAGAGGTAATTTACCGTATTTCTGATCTTAGAAGCAATTTAGAAGATACCATACTGTTGATTATACAGTAAAGCCAGGGGAATTCTCGTGAGATCAGATTCAGGTTACGAGCAGATAGATAGGAAGAAATCTTATTCACGATGTGTTAAGTACCGACCGAAATGGTCCTGAGGAACAAACCCCATGCCCCACTTTCGTGAAATTCCTGTGACTATCGGCTTCGTCATGGATCCCACCGTCTGAAATAGCTATTGTATGAGAGGAAAGGCCCTTGCAACTAGAATATGACCTTTCAGTCATCGTAACAGACCAGCAGACTTGTGCGAGATAACTTAGTGGCTTCGACCTCCGGAACGGCGGGTTAGAGGCGAGTGCTGAAAACCCATGATCATGCCAAGGGTAAGTGTGATACGGAGGAAGATCGGAATCGTGGGAAGGTAGCTTAGTAATACTTCCCATATGCAGTCTGTTTGTACGGGGTAACCTTAGTTCGAATTGTCATTGTCGTTTTGCTGTTTTGTCGTTTCTTGTCTGTTTCTCTCCCCCCGTCGATGGCTTAAGTCCCTTTACGTTGTATTCCGATAACCGTCATGCCAGGCCCGCTGAGCACTCGTGTCAACGGCTCCCCGAGTGCGGGTAACACACTCCCAGCCTCTGGGTTACAGAGTGCAACGTTTACGCGCTCCAAGCGCGTTGTATTCACAATTCTACGGCATACGGGTTACACTCCCTTGCCTACCATCTCCTCCCGACCTGTCTCGTCCGCCGCGCCCTCGGATATTAGCGCCAACGCGCCTCGCCTCCGGCTACGCGGCCTCCCGACAGGTCATTTCCATATCCTCCAAGTGGAGAGGTCCTAGAACTGGGCGGAATCGCGCATCCGATTCACAGTAAGGAACGTTCACAGAGGTGAAGAGCCCTACGAGAAGATACGACGGGACAGGACAGTGGCGAATTGAGCGATAGCCGGACCTTGTGTTGTGTGTGAATGCGTCAAAGCGGCCGAATTGTACAGTCCTTGAGCGAGGTGATGCGGAGAAACAGGAACAGCCCTCGTGCTTTTGCAGCTGATCCTAGCGGACAAGCTTTGTCAGAGTCGAGAAGGGCAACCTACTAGAACCAATACCACAAAAGCATGAGGTCATTCATCTTCAAGGTAGCACGTCTGAATCGTTTGTCGTAGTTTCGACTGAGGAGAAACCGGCGTGACAGCGAAAAAAAACTTGACACGTACTTACTCATAATTTCTTCAAAAAGAAGATCGCACGAGACGGTCCGTCCGGACAGAAAGAGCTAAGTTTACAAAGAAACAGCTAGTAAGAATCGCACCCCATCATGCAGTGAATAAGTACCTTTACTAACTCACTTCACACAGAACGGCGAGGCGACATGTCTAGGTCGCCGGTTTGATCAGTGGGGACAGGTTCAATTCCTGTGAGGGCAAACCTGGCCTGGAAGTAGTGCCCTAAGCAGACAATACAGCTCCATTGTCGCCGGCGAGAAAGCTTTGGGGAGGGGGCAGCTACCTTGTGAATAGAACTAATTTCCGAAGTGAGTAGTTATTACGCAGTGCATATTCCACGTACCGGGACACTTACTCTAGCGACCAAGCAGCTTTCTATACAGTATCATAGCCGCGCTTCCGAATACGATCTTGATAGAAGTATTATTCTCCGATGCAGCCCTTTGCAAAGCGGATGACTGGTGGATCAGCCTACTTCGGAAAGGGTTCCGCGACTCAGTGCCGACGCGTAGCCTCGGACTGTTTCCCAATGGCGCATGTCTTGGCGAAAGCATTGCATGAAACCTGTTCTTGATTTGAGCGATAAGGAAAGCAGGTACGCGTACCATAGGAGTCACGATAATTCGTGATCATCTGGAGGGAGAAACTCCGACGAACTGGGAAATATCCGTAGCGTATTTGGAGGTTACGCCACGCATGGCTTAAATGTTCGTTAAATTCTTGGATTTGACGAAAGAATCAACTTTATGCGAAAGGGTGTTGAGGATTTCAATCGGGAAATCGCCATAGGACCCTTGACGTTTGAAGCCGGAGGGGATCGCTCCGGATGTTCCCATAGACTTCACAACATGTTGGTATGTCGGTCGACGCGTCCATGATCGTCTGAGTTTTACTCTGTAGACTTGAAAGTGGCCGCAATTTGGGCGTGGAGTTATCGTAAGAAAACGGGGCGGAAGCACCTAGCCTCAGATGTGCGTAGCTAAACCTGTCGAAACTTGGAGAAGGTCGAAGCAATGGTTGTGGCGTGACACGCGATGTGTTGAGAAAAGTCCGGCCCGAGATCCGAAGCCCATGATTTTCTTGATCTTTTACCATCATCTTCATTTGGCTACTCTTGCTCCTCTCGTTCTCCACGTCGAGAGGACCATTGTTCGTTGATTAAAATCGCACAGAATGAGCGAACATACTGCATTTTCCACCGCGGCGGAGGATACAATATCCCGCATTGTCGATGTCATACCAGACCAATCTGCCTCTCAGCTCGCGGAAGATGAATTCAAAGAATACTACGAAATCGATGATACTGCCCGCTGGATAACTGAGGGCGACTTCCATAAGGTCGTTTCCTGTCTCGTATCCCAACAAGGTGCTCAATAAACTCCAGGTTGCACTCCAATTTCCGGACGAATTGCTCCATGACTCTGTGCCCATTTACCGACATCTAAAAGCGAAGATTGGCCACCGAGAACTCTATGTACTAGCGGATACATCTTACGGCAGGTAT
>QLPD01000581.1:0-12806 GCA_003314085.1 Hymenopellis raphanipes
GCAGATCTGAGGTGTGGTCGAGGTGTGTAATGAATTTATTCTATTTTACTGGATTTTCTGAATTAATCGAATTGTTTGGCGTGTTTGGCTGCACGGGCAAGAATTTCCGGAACCTCTGTAGGGTTAGCTTGAAAGGAAAAAGTGATGACCTCTTCATCGTCGGAACGAGTCATACTTGTAAAACACGTTCATTATTAACATACATAATTCGTGCAAGAACAAACTGAATCTGATTTTGGGCATAACACAACAGTATTTTATCACAATGAATCATACAAGTTTGAGGTGTTTCTTGAAATGTACAACAAAATCGTGATTCGTAAGGAGTCGTAGAGTAAAACAAGAATATGCAAAGTATAGATAGACAACATGAGATCGCAGGAGATAGAAAGTAAAGACCGTCATCATATCAAGCGCCGCGAAATCTCGGTCAACGCCACACCCGCCTGCTTGTACACTTCCAGCTGCGCCGTAATCCTCTCACGTTCCCTCACAAAGCTCTCGTCCTCGACGAGCATCGCAGCCATGGCATCCGTCTTCTCCATGTAAACCTCCCTAATCAAATGATTCTGCAGCTCCGCGGTAATGCGATTTACGAGCGAATGCATAATCACTTTGGGAACGAGATCCTGGATGGAATCGCGGACGATGCCGAAGTAGGACAGAATGAGGGATCGAATTAGGGCGGTCTCTGGATCCTCTGCTTCCTCCGGAGAAGGAAAGCCAGGCATCGAGGGTGAAGAGCCAGTAGACGAAGCGGCATCGTTATCGGATTGAGGCGTGAGGGGAGAATCTTCAAAGCTCTGACGAGTAGGTGAGGACGGAAGGGATGTGGACGTTGGAGGCTGTGGGATCGACATATCTCCAGGCTGTTTAAAGAAGTAACGCAGCAATTTGTCCTTTGCAGAAGCCGCCACGTCGGCTTGACTCGAGGTCCCCAAGGCCGAATGTGGTCGAGGTGGGGGTTGCATAGGCACTGCGTCCACGATTGGTACTATTGGTGTCGGTGACGTGGTCGAAGAACTCATAGATTTCCTTGACGTCTTTGACTTCTATGAACAGGCATTAATTTTGTAGGAATATAATTCGTTCAAGAACAAACCTTCTTTGCAGTAATCTGATGATGCGAATCCTTGGCCTTTCGAGCGGCATTGGATCTAGCGACAAGCTCTGGATGACTTGTGTTGATATACGACTCTTCAATGTCGACGAGACTTTGAGCGAACTCCCTGGTAGGTTGGATGCGCTCGCTAAGGAGCTGCAGAGCAACTTCCAGAAGACGCATCCGTACCCGAGGAAATCGCCGTAGTTCCTACAAAAATTAAATGTCAGAGCATGCAAAGGAGGACGCAAATGACATATTGTACCTCCGACGTACACGCATGGCATATCTGCACCATCTCGTCGTGCACGAGCTCCACGCACCTCGTCACTGGTACCTCCAACAGTCGAATCTGCGGTTTGATCAACTTCTCAAGCGCTGCCTCCGGCCCAAACAAGCCCCCCTTCGTCCCGGCAGAATTTCGAATGGCTGTGCGAATGTCTGCATCGATGAGATATTCCACGGGGTTCATCTCGCGCAGTGCGCGACCGAATTCATCATGGAATACCGAATAAATACGAGAGCCGCCGGTAAGGTCGGTCGTGGATATGTCGGATACAGTGCCGTTGACGGAGGTAACAAAATTGTCAGAGAATTGAAGGATCATTTGGAGTACAAGTGCACTATGAAGGTGCGAATCATCACCGACGACACCGCCCAGTGATTCGAGCTCACGTCGAGTTTGGACGACGAGAGTATCCGCGCAAGTTTGAAGAGCTGGCAGTTGTTCTTTGAATTGGTTGCGTAGCTGCTATAGTCGAAACTCATTTTTAGTGACTGGTGGATATAATGGCGGAAGTTGACCAACCGCGCTAATCGCCTTTGCCAAGAGCGCAGAACCATTTTCTCGTGAAGCTCTAGGGAATGGCGTTTGGACAAGGGCGTAACCTGAAAGGACATCTACGATCTCGACGCCAGTTTCAAAGCCTGTCCGCACTGTCAAAGTTCGAGAGCAAAGGGGATCGACCGTCCGAGCCAGTTTCCTGGACTCAGAATCGTACAGGTCTGCGTGCACTGGGGACACAACAAGAACAATAGTCCTGTCACTGGAAATATGCTTCATGGCGAATGCACGAAGTCGGTTCCCTGGGTCGTGCAGGGACTCGCCCGATAGCTGTTCAATTTCAGAATAGAACGAAGAAGTGAAAACCAAACGCAATCTAACCTTCGTCAAGCCAGGTAAATCCACGAGTGTCACATCGACAAAGGTGGGACTATGCATCGTCAGAAAGATGGGTTGACTGCTTATGCCTTTGTTACGACCAGCAACTCTAAGGGTCTCGTTCTGGATCTCCTGCTGAATTTCAGCGTAGTCGGTGAAGCGTTTCTCCAAATGGCCAAATTCGCTCCATTCGGATTGGGAAGAGTGTAGGAGGCGAAGGACTATCGGGCGGCGCGTGGTTATTCCAGGACCACGAGGTAGAAATTTGCGTTGGACGAGACTACAAGCAGTTACCAGATGAGTCGGACTGGAATGGGTGTTAAACTTACCATTCCAGGACGGCCGATTTCCCAGAAGAAGGAGGACCAAGCTGCATAAAATTGACGCGTTTAAATACAAACAGAAGTCACTTCTCGTACCACAACAATCTGTGGGACGTCTAGTTCCCTACCTGACAACCACGCATTTATTAGCAACGAGAAGGCAAAATAAATGGCGTTAGAATAACCCACCGAGACTGTCTGCAATGTGCTTTACACGATTGAGGATTTCTCTTAGGTCTGAGTCCATGACCGCGAGCGAGGTCGCAGATCACGATGGTCATGAAGAAGAAACGCGTCGGTTGGTCGCTATGAGGTCAGGATGAATGATGGACTTGCCGAGGTGTGCCGAGATCGAGGGGCTCGACTGTCCGCGGACTACGGCCCGAATGCCGGAACCTTGGTCCTACCTTGAATACCTTCTAGTAAAGTCGCGCCGTTATACGAATCCCTTGAACTCGTCCTGCTAAATCTGTAGCCACCCCTCCGCCGACTCTCGCTTCAATATATCAAATTGAAACGCTTAGCGCTGTGGGGCGACAAATGTAAGAAATTACGATGTTCATTTTGTGTTCATTAACACTGTGGCGTCAACAAATTTCATTACTAGACGTTAACTGGTTCTTCAACAGTTCCAGTTCCTTATCGCACAAGTCGGGCTTCCGGGTACAGCGACAAACACGCGACGAAATCATGGAACCTAAGGATAGGATGCCAAACGATACTTTAGAAAGTCGGAAAAACGATGAATCTTTGACGCGATGCCGTCTAGTACGCTCGCTAGTTTACAACAATGCAAGTACAAAAAATCGTCTAAGGTTACTACAGATGGAGATTCATAGGATGCGAGTCCATAGGATCAGGAAGCCAATTAAGAAGAGGTTAGGAAAGAAGAGCAGCATCCCGTGTGATCCACGATGTACACCATCAACCAGAGGAAGCGTCTCAGTCATGGAATAATTGACACGTTGAACAATGTCCAAATCGACCGATTTCGGCAGCGCTGATGGTGGCGCGTACTGGTCGTCTGAAAAGACAGCTGTATTATTATACTCGTCGACACTGAGGGCAGCACTGCTCGCCCTCGCATAAGACCAGATTTGCTCCGGTTTCACAGCAGCAAGATCGAAGGGTGCGATTGTGCCGTTCTGTAGCAGTTTCGCCCAAGGATTGTCGTCCTGAGTCTTCCCGTAGGTAAGATTATCATCAAGCGTAGCAACGACGGCGAGTAAGCTGTCCCGATCAGTGACGATGCGTAATGTATTGTTCGTCTTTCCATCGAGCGATTTAATCAAGTACGTAGCCATTTGTTGGAGACCTCCGGGGCGACTCTCGTTAGTGGGAAGTCCGTACTATAGTGGAGCGAGGGACGTCAGTGTACGAGTTGCAATAACTGACGAGAATCACAAACCTCGTCGTTATAGAGATAGGCCAGTCCTGCGCCTCCTACAGCACCAAAGGTAATGGGCCAAAAGTAAAATGGAAAGCCTCGATTAGCCACACCGCGGCCTTGATAACGGTAGCCTATTGCAGCGGGATATCCACTTCCGTACGTGCTATAAGGAAAGCATTCAAGATAAAAGAAGTCGCATAAACACTGGACGGCTCACGCATTTCCGTAGGCATCGCTTCTCCTGCCTCCGCCTGCGGGACGCCCACTAAACAGCTGTCCCTTTGGAACTGATCTCTTGGGGCCGCCACCAAGACCATAATAAGGTCCAGCATGAGGTTCGCTTTTGGCACCTGTACTAGCCTGAAAGCCACTCCAGCCACCGCCAGCGCCCTTTCCGCCAGACGAAGAACTTGAGCCCGATCCGGCGCCACTTTTTGCGCCGCCCTCGCCACCGCTGATGGAGCCGCTACCGTCATGGCTGCCGTGTCCGTGACCACTGCTGTGGCCTCCAATCGGTGTACGCTTCCGGGTGGAGCTTCGTCTCCGGGGGGATATGAAAGGAAAATACATCTAGTCGAGACTCGAGTAGAGGTAAAGCTGTAAAAATGAAAAGAAGCAATGTTTAGAATAAGTGATGGACCTTTATACAAATATGCCATGGCGGGGACGGGTAATGACCTGCAGACTAGCTGTGATGGTCACCCAGTGAGAATAAGAAGCACCAAAATGCGAACAATAGGCATGCAGTGAACAGCCTCCTACATGCACAATAAGGCACCGCATCGGATAAGGACAGGTGTAGAACGACACACTGTAGAATCTTCTAGACGATGAATCAAACGATGATCAGACACCCCCCAACAAACTGTGGCGCCCTTGAAAACGCACGTTTGAAGGCGTTCAAAACAGGAACTCCAGCGCGTCTTTGAAAGAGACATGCGACCTCTTGAGGGAAAACGTGGATGGGACTATGGAGTTCCACGAGTAGCTTTACATCATTGCTGGTGATATTTTTCGAGAGTCGAAGACGCGGAAATGAGCAAGAGCAAGGTGGTGGTCGAATTGGAAAAGGACCACGCGACAATCACGCGGCTGGTCCATATTTTAGATCGAATGAACTCGCCCGTCCGACAGGTCTCTTTTACTCGATGCTTGGGAGCTGTAATACAAAAGATACGACTTTTATTTCGCTTGTGAGTTACACCGTTCGCTTCTATCCGATTCAATTGAATTGGTTGCGATTGTCGCGTTCCGGAACGGCTGTTACTCAATTTTTACGCTATAAACGCCGGACTTTCAGGGTTGTCCTCTTTCTCCTCCCCGCAACCATGTCATTGTCAGAGCACACTCACATCAAATCTCTATCGCCCGAACCTGACGTTCTTTCCGTCTTATCGTCGCCAGGACCTCAGGCTCCAGCCTCACTTGGCGGCGAGGACTCTGCTGGGGATCAACAAGTAGCGTTAGCGACCGCCCTGTTTAACAGAGTACGTATGCATTTACGTCCATCCTACTCTGCTAAGTCTGCATAGTACAAATCTTTGGTCCAGCCTCTCTCCCAAGAAGAGGTAGAAGACCTTTACCAAGACGCTATCAAGCTACCTGCCAAGGAGCAGGAACTCATCAAGGAAGAACTTCGCGCAATCCTCGTCTTTCGAAACATCAGAGATTCGGGACGGACTCTTGGAAGGAGTGGCAAAGTCGAAGGACTCTACATCGCAAACTGGGATCTCGTTCCCGTTCCTTTTGAACGCCCGGTAGGACCCATCATCCCAGTCTTCACCCGTCACGGCTAACTAGACAATTGCAGTGCCCCCATTGCCTCGAAAACAACCTAACTTGCGAATACGAGAGGCGCTCCGGGACTGGGAGGAAAAAGTGTAGGGAGTGCCGCTTCGGAAATTCGACCTGCTGCCCGGCAGGATATGAGCTGCCGGTAGCGACACCACGGCGGCGCGAATCTGATGCGGAGTACATCTCCAACCTCCGACCGCCCAAGCGCGCGCGTACGTCCCAGACAGTCTCTTCCGCGCCCGAGTCGCCCTCGACATCTAAGATGCCTGATGCCTTGGACTCTTTCGCTCATCTGAGCAAGGAGACCCTCCTCGGTATCATAAGGGATCAGCAGAAGTCGCTGAATAATGCCAAGAATCAGCTGCAGTCGCGGGAAAAGGACGCGCTGATCGCTGCGAAAGATAAGGAGATAGTTGAGCTGAGGAAGCAGTTGGCAAAGGCGAAGAAGGATTTGCGGTCAACGGTTGACGAGGTGGTGCGCTCGGCTGACGCGTTGAAGGCAAAGTACGCGCGTTGAATATTTTCAAGTACGATTCCTCTTCCGCGTTGTCGACTACCTTCTTTAATTTCTTGGACGAACACATTGCATGCGTTGACTTTTCTTTATGTACTGCGTTGAATGTCTAGCTAAAGTGGGCTGTATTCTTCTTCCATGTTGTCGATTGTCTTGGACGGACACCGTACTGTACGATTTCCTTTATGTCCCGTGTCGATAGCTACTACTTTATCAAGTAAATCAGGCCGTATTCTTGATGAGAAGTCGATGTGCATGCTCAAGTTAAGGGAGCACACTTGGGCGTGCTTGAAAAGAATATCACCGGGCCGCTGGCCGCCGGACCTCTGGACTTTGCTTCTAACCGCCATCTTCAAAATGCCCGTCGCACCTTTCGCTTCAGTAATAGCTAAAGGACACCCCGTTCCAAGTATAATTTACGCGCGACTCGGCGCTGTGTATGATATTTTATACGGTCGTTGTCGGTACGCACTCAGAAGCCTGATTAAAAGCTAAACTAACCTTCCTCCGCTTCTTCATTTCCATGGTAACTAACATACATAGCTATTATTCTCTCGTGTTTTTTTTTCCTTCGCTCCTTCCCCCATGTCGGCCCCAGTGGAATTCAAACAATCCTCGCCTGAAGTCCTCTCTGTCAGCCTTTCTCCGCCGTCCAACTATGAGGATGCTGATCGCTCGAAACCGAAACAAGCGCTGAAGACTGCTTCTCAGCTTGTCAACAAGGTATGTTCCTACAATTCGTCGTACGACGACACACACTTACTTTCTCCAACTTCAGTACGAGTCCTTCGTCCAACCTCTCTCCACCGACGAGATCGAGTCACTGTACCAGGCGGCTATCAGCCTGTCCATAGAGCAGCAGGACGACATCCCCGATGCACTACGCGCCATACTCGTCTTCCACGCCATCACCGCCGTCCCGGGCCGCACCCTTGGCCACAGCGGAAAAGTCAACGGGGTATTCATCGCCGACTGGGATATCCTCCCGATCCCGTTCGACCGCGCAGTACGTTCTATTACACTCTTCATATTGTTTCCTCCACTCATACATCCATCCTTGTAGTGCGCGACATGCACAGAACGCAATATCCCATGCCACTTTGAGCGTCGCAGTCGAAATGGGCGCAAGAAGTGCCGGGAGTGCAGGCTCCTTGATAAAGTATGCCCCACCGCGGGCAGCTACAGCTCCTCTCGCGCGATAGCAGGACCATCTTCCACATCAGGCACCAGCAGGCGTCGTGGGAGTGATCCGGATCCCAGCGACATTAGCAGCAGCACACGCTCGTCGAAGCGGTCCCGTACTGTGGGCTATACCCCGTCCACCACGTCCTCCGTTATGGACTCCCTGAGCAAGGAAACGCTGTTGGGAGTCATTAAAGATCTTGAGGCAAAAGTTAGTGAGACGAACACGAAGGAGGCGGAGCAGGAGATTGTGGCCAAAGACAAAGAGATTTTGGCTTTGAAGAAGGAGATGAACAGGATGAAGAAGGATTTCAAGGTGGTTATTGATGATGCCCTGAGTACTGCAGACGGGTTGAAGAAGAAGTATAACCTTTGACCGAGGACGTTCTTTAGTGTATTTTCCCCCCTTTTCTTTCACAACGCGTTGACCTTATCTTGACCTTCCTTTGTCGGACAAACAAGTTTACAAAGTTATCGCCTTCATCCATATTTAGTTTATCATGTGAGGAAAATGCAGGCTCCCTATGCGATCGAAAGCGATGCTTCTTCATGTTCTCCAAAACAATTCGCGTCCTCCACATCTTTTATCTGGAGCGGCTCTGTTTCTGGCCGATCAGTATCACTATCTCTTACTTTAGCACTGCCGTGTGCCAATGAGCCTACATCCGCATCTGGTACTTACTACTGAATTGAGCGCTGGAGATCCGTCTCGTTACGTGTTGCCCACCTTACGTCTTACACGAGGACCGTCTTAAGCGCCATCACCTCTTTGCCTACGTCTCTCATCATGCCACGGTAGGTGTCCAGTTAAACATTATTCTCTCTCTACAGCCCTCTTTAGCACTGCCAGGACTAACTCCTATTCGTCGTGCCGCCCCAGTAGTATCGCACCTCCGCCATACTCCGCTGGCTCAAGGTTTGCTGGCCCAGCCTTATTCATGTTGCACGCCCTTGACTGTGGTATAGATACGGGGACAGCACACCTCTCCTTAGAAACGAGGAGACTACACCTCTTTTAGCGGCCAAGACCAGGATCTACTACCCTTACCGCCGCCTTGCTACTATCCTCGGCGTCCTAGTCCTTATCCTTGTCGCCAGCGCCGCATTGCACCTCGTCAGCGATGCTAATAACACAGACATCCCCGCCGTGCGCGACCGAATCCGAAAGGAGTGGCAGCAGGAAATCGAGCGCAAGAACGCGGATCTCGCTGACTTGACAAAGAACCACGAGCGCGAATTGGAGGCAGCGGACCGAGCACACCAGGCGAAATGGGACGCTAGCGACAGGGTTCTGCGGATGCGCGAGGGAGCTATCAAGGACAAGGAGGACGCCATGCGGCGTGACGAAGAGCACCGCAAGCGCTCTGCCCTGCTTTGGATCGATTTCAAGCCGGATCAGCGCTGCCTTTCCTTAGAATCGAGGCGTTACACAGCTGAGCTCGTCAACGTACCTGTGGATCCTGATGTGGATGGATTGAAGTGGTGCATGGAGACCCCGATCGAGATACACGGAAATACGTACGAGCGTCCGAGGCGTTGTGTGCGCGATGATGATGAAGTGTGTTTCCTTCTGTCTTCTACTGCTACCTTCGTTGTATCCTCACCCTTGTTCATGACAGGGCAAGATCATCGCTGAATGGATCACACACTCCAACGAGCCAACGTGCAAGACTTTCTGGGCTCATCATACCAAGAAGGTGTGGTTCGTTCTCGATTCACTGCCATATGAAGTTCACTCTTCTTCTCCGTAGGAGTGCTATGGAAACCATAAACGCATCTTCGAGGCGAAGCTGGAGAACCACCAGCCGCCTTGGGATAATTGGCAGGAAATGTGCTTCTCCACGCCCTCGCACTTTAACTGGGTGCACCTCGACCATCCGGATATTTGTCGTGAAACTGTACGTTAATAAGCCCTTTGCTTGACTGGAACATGCCGCTGACGAGATGTTAAAGGCGCATGATGGAATCTATGGGTCTTGGTTTGTATTCGATGCAGAGTGCCCATAGAAGACGACTTCCATTTAACGATTTCTTGACAATCTTTTGTATATATATTCCGATTTCGAACGTACAAGCGCAACGAAGTATCGGATTCAAATAGGTTGATTCTATCGCATTGCAGTGTTACTTCGCTATTACTCGTCATGGTCGATGTACTAGATATATAGGTTTTGAACATGTATGTATCGAAATATTGCTTATCTTCTATTGAGACTTGTCATGAACTAGGATCCAATCGTCTTCGCTGCGGTTTTTGAAGTTTATTCAACTTCCTTCCACTGGATGGATTCTGGGACCCGATAGCATGAGCCTTCGCTGATGCTCGAGATTCGAACGAATGAGATTGAATCGGGTCTTCGGGCGTAGGTTTATTCTCCTGCAGGAGAGGTGGCGTGTCAGGGTGATAGTTTGCGGCTGTAGGAATGTCGGGGTGACTGAAATCTTCCACCAATCTCGATCGCACGTTAGGTTTGCTCGACGCGTCACTGAGAGTTGTCGGTTGATTATTGGAAGGATGGCAAAAGGACGCCGGATGGTTGGAAGGATCCAGTTCGGTGGCACTCAAAGAACGTGTGCTCGGGGCCTTGGGTGGCACAGGCGATGACTCTTCCCAATCTCGAGTGGCAGACGGGTGGTTGGAAAGTCCTTGGCCTAACTGAATTGGCATAGGTTCGGAGGGTTGAAAGCCCTTGTACTGACGTCTGCCTTCCCCAATCAGTTTCGCATTAATGTCGTCATAGAGCTCATCGGAGGAGCCAGATGGGGCGTCGCGAGGACCATCTCTAGTCATTGACACGAATTTCTGGGCTCTAGTGTCAGTTTCTGAGGGGTGCGCCATAGGGGACATTTCAGAAAATGGTGGTGGGCGAAAAAACAGTGGGGAGGACACAGAGATAGCACTGCTTTTATAGTGCCTGTCATTGAGGCCAGGGCTATGCCGAGACAAAAGAGGCGCACCACGCAGCCAACAGGCGCGTGAGAAGAATGATATCGATGGAGGCGGTGCCAGGTGGAGCTGGTCAGAGAGAAGTCGGTCTTGTGCCAGTCGGTCCAGCAGTGAAACCACACAGTTCGTTCTTCAAAAAGTATTTACTGTGCGAGAGGCAAGCTCCTTAGGTTATGGCGGACGGGGTCGCGTGGCGGCAGTGGAAAGTTCGTCGGCCGATATGCCGACATGCCCAGAATCGGAAATTCGGTCCGAGTTTAGCTCTTCCTTCCTACCATCATGTCCACATTTTGGTACCCGCCGCCTCTTTGCTACACAGATTCCTTTTCCATCCAGATATCACTACTGCGCGCCTGGACTGCAATATGGCGAGGCGCGTAGGCAAGTCGTCTTAACGCGCCCATGGCTGAAGCAAACTTCTAATAGAATATAGTTTCCAGCCTGCATTATAAACGGACTGTCGTCGTCGCTCTTACCGGCCTTACCTCTGAAGGAGATGGGCCGTGTCTCTAATCTCCACGGATTATTCGGGCTCTATGCCTTGCCCGCTGGGCTGTCGCGAGAGCGATACCTTACAAGCCGATTGTCCTATTCGGCGTGATAATTCTCTCGCCTATTACGAGCTTCTATCTGAGTACCCCCACATTTCTTTCGTCTTTCAGCAGTCTTGCCGCCATCCCACTGGAATCCCCACACAGTCCCGGTCAGCGTACTTGTCTCGACCGATGGCATTCTGGGCCCTTCTTTTTACGCCGGAGGGTATCATGTACTCCTGCGTGTAGTTCAGCATATAGCACTCCTGGGTTACAGGTCGTCCTGGATTCGTCCTTGACGCTTGAAGTTCCCTCCTTTCACAGATGTGATCACGTGACGTCGACAAGATTAGGAATGAATTTCTTCAAGTTTGCTCCCCATTTATTCAATACCATTAATAGCCTTGTAGAAATAGACGATGGTGGCCTCTTCGACAAGGTTTCCGGCCTTCTTGCTACGTGCAACTGATTTCTGTCTTTCGGCCTGGATCTAGTCGAATGTGCTCGTAAGCACAGGCTAGCCGTGGATGGCCTACATGGCTGCGTATAATAGCCACCGGTCTCGTCATGCTCGGGTTTCTTGTTTGGATCTCAGGTGAAGGAGTTTTGCATGAATGTTGAGAATGGTATCTAGGGTTAGGGTTTGACCTGTCTGTCATTCCAAATATTCTGACTGAACAATTCACAGGATGTCCGCTGTCGAATACGCATTATTTCGTCGTGATATGTTTAGGCTCGTTCATCCTGCAGTGGCTCTCTCAACCGGCGGTATTCCTGGAATCATCAGTCTAAGGCGAATTCAACCGTTTACGTGGCAACCAGTTTCTTCCATCCTCATCGCCAAAGTTGAATACCTATGCTTCTTGTGGATTTAAGTTATGGATGACAATGTCTCTATGTTGTCCATTCCCTTCCCGCTCCCTCGAATTCGCACTTCCCCAACTCAACCGACAGGTTCTGAAACCATCTCAAATGTCCCGAGGAACAGTCCAACAAAACTCTGACGTCTCGTTTAAACCTATCTCCAGTCTCCGCGGGTATCTGTGGAGTGCTGGCAGCGTTTCCTGTAACGTTATATTTATTCTTGGGGATCGGCACCCGTGGGAAAATGACATGTGGCGTACAAGATCGGCGTTCAGACATTGTCCGTTACTCCCTTCCTTCGTTGACCTGACAATAATCTTGCATCTAGACTTGTTTGGATCATTCGCGTGGCTACTAGCTTGTACACCGACACGCTATGACCGCGGTCTTGCAGAACGACGTATCGGAAGAATGTCGTTGATGTGCAGCGGTGCGGCAATGATGAGTATGTGTGTCTGCCTTGTTGAGACCGCCGTTTCTCATGTCGCCAGCAGCATGGGCCATCTCTATTTTCTGTCTCTCTCGGTTAGGCATTTGATCACCTCCGAGGCGTTCTTCGTACACGTTTGCCCTTAGGCAATTGAATCGCTGTCAGGTTCATGACATGTATTATCATCGTTCAATGCCATGCTATTCTTCAATTATTCCAATCAAGTCGGCTAATCTTCACGCTGATGGCCAGTCCTCTGCCGACTTGCGGGGATGGAAGTATGTGTTTTTCTTGTCGGACAAAGTCCGGTTCCTCATGAAACATCGAAGCACGCATGTCCGAAAAGACCTTGGCCTGGAAAGGATGAGAATTATCTTCGGAGCCGAAGCTGAGATATATGACATGTCATCGATAGCTGTGACCTGCGTCGGTAATGGGTATTGTCGTAAGATGCTGCGCGACGCGACATCGCCCATAATTGCTAGCGGGCCGCGACAATCTTTGTCAGGCACTCGGTTCCAACACTGAGATATCCTGTTGTAGTAATATCAACGTATACGCTCTT
>QLPD01000582.1:0-56306 GCA_003314085.1 Hymenopellis raphanipes
TCGCTGCTCCCGTAAACGAGTGAGGACATCGTCAACAGAGTATTCGACGTATTTGCCATCAGGATCCTGATGCTTAGCACAAGTGTTCTGGATTATCTCCAAACATTCCGCGTATTCCTCCGGCGTTTGGAGGACCTCGTCGGCCAGCGCCTTGATCTGATCCCATGTATATCCAAATGCGCCATGAACACAGGCCTCATGTGAGATATCGCGAGCGATGGGGTCCAAGATCGTTCTGATTTCAACATTATACCTAACCCATGAAGGCTCCTCTGATTTAGGCATGCCCAAAATCATCCCACCCGCAATGATCTGGTCGTCGATTCCAGTGGAGATCGGGTACACAAGATGGCTGGCGATGGCATACGCGATTTCCGTCATTGTCTCCGGCGTTGAGTTGATAAGCGGGACATTGAAATTGTCGACAGTTACGATGATATGGTATCCTGCCTCATACACTGACTCCTAAAGAAAAAAATTAGCACATAGAGCTGAAGAAAGCAGCAGGATACGGACCTTAGCCCAGTCGAATATCGCAAGTGACGAGCTGGGAGAAGATTCGTTAATTTCTTTGAAGGAAAGATTAAGCTGCGGGGCGAAGGTGCGAAGAAAATCTTTGAGAACACCGCTCATGTACGTGTTCATAGCACGGGCATAATTTTCCGTGGGTTCCGTGAATATGTCTGCCAGGTCGAACAACAAGGTGAGGTAATGGCCCTTTAGCGACGGCGATGGACCGAAAAAGCGCCTGTAAACGGTCTCTGAATGGATACTGAACGCAAGCGAAGCTGTTGTCTCGAGTAGCGTTTGCCCAAAGCCACTAGGGCGCCGAACCAAACCCAATTTACGTTCAAAGTCGCCCCTAAACTGTCGAACCGAATACAGAGAGTGAATAAAAGGCAGTCTGTTGACCCATACAGCACCTGGACACCGTAGTAGCATATCGAACGTGTCAAGGGGAACCGGAATTTCCTGCAAGATCAGAGACGCGCGCATGTATAGTATTGCTGCTCACTGATGATGAGCCACCTGCTGTTTTGTACAGATGGGGGCTTATTGGAACAGGCGGATTGTATCCATAAAGATGTGTGGCATCGGCTATGAGGGAATATGATGTACCCTCGTTCATTGTGGGGGACTCTGTCGACGAACTTCGTACTAACACGGGGAGTGGCTATGTCGCAAATTGACTGAATGACAGCGATACGGGCCCTTCCTTTCCTGGTTCGATAGAGGAGTAAAAGATCCTACACGCAGCTCAATAAGCGCAACGTCTAAAAAAGTGAACATTACAATAGCAGAGCAACTTACCTTTGCGTCTGCCCAGTTCTTTCGCAAGAAATCGTCGAATTACGCTAACTGTGCTCGCCAGGATCACAAAGTGGCCAAGAGACAAGAGTGGTGGTGGTGGCGGATGAATAGTTGAGAGAAACAAAGTAATCGCCACGTGTCATTGTTTAGACCTCGCTTTGTACAGCAATTTCATTTGGATACGTGACATGTATCCCTCTAGAGCGTCGACGAGAATCAGCTTGAGGTGCTGGCGATACAGAAAGAAGTAAAAGAGGGCAACACGCGATGTCAGGGATTTTCGGCAAGGTAGACCTTGACCATCGCCTGCAGCTGCGTGTGCCGGTATGTGCTAGGGAGGAATCACAGCTTCGATACTCAGAGTCAAAGGTGACTGTGGTCAACCCGCACCTCAAACTCGCTGCCAAGTCAAACATAAGGACTGCTGATTAGCAGTGGGAAGTAGGTACATTCAGGTGCCCACTCAGTGCTGCAAACCCAGGAACTGTAATAGATTGTCGTCCCGCTCGATAAGAAGAGATGGATCTAGCTAAAGTGCCATGTGCATGAGGGACAAGACGAAGAAACAATCGGCATCAATCAAGCATCAATTTCTGCTGAGAAGCTGTCTGACCATGTGCTATGAATACCCTTTGAGTGCTACAAACAGAATTTGTTGCGGCTGTAAACTGGCTTGATAGTAGGCTGGCTACAAAAGACTATCTGGGCTTGACCGCGGGCAAATGCGATGATAGGATTGTGAAGGGCCTAATAGTTTTCATAATCACTCCCAAAGTCAATAGGCTCTGGACTAGGGAACCTGGCAGGCAATCCGTTCTGCTCCCGTAAGCTAACGAGGACTTCGTCAACAGAGTATTCGGTGTATTTCCCTTCAGGATCACGATACTTGGCACAGTTGCTTTGGATCGCTCCCAAACATTGTGCACGCTGTTCGGGGGTAGGCAGTACCTCGTCGGCCAGCGCCGTCACCTCGTCCCACGTATAGCCAAATGCGCCATGAACGCAACTTTCGTGTGAAATATCACAAGCGATGCGGTCGAAGAGTATTCCAGCGGAAGTGCTTTCCCGGACCCATCGAGGTTCATCTGATACCGGTTTGCCTAATATCATTCCGCCCGCAATGACCTGGTCGTCAATTCCACTTGCGATGGGGCTAACAAGCCGGAAGAAGATCGCATTAACGATGTCTTTTAGGGTTTCTGGGGTCGAATTGATGAGCGGAAAATTGAAATCTTCGACGGTGACGATGAGCTGATATCGCGCAGCAGCAACGCACTCCTAGACGAGAGATCAGTACTGAACAGAAGATGGTAGTGGAGCGACGAACCAGGACCCACAAGAATATGCCAGATGATGAACCATTCAAAGGGATTTCGGCAATCTCTTCGAGGGAGAGGTCAAGCTGTATGGCGGATGAGCGAAGAAAGCCTTTGAGAACACCATTTATGTAGGAGTTCATGGCCGAATCAGGGCAATCCGCTGGCTGTGCGAATGCTTCTGCCATATCAATGAAAAGCGTGAGGTACTTTCCCTGTAGTGACGGAGATGGACCGAAAAAGCGTGTGAACGTCTTCTCTGAATGGACGCTGAAGGCAAATGGAGCCGTTGTCACGAAGAGTCTTTGCCCGAAACCATTAGGGCGCCGAACCATACTCAGTCTATATTCATAGTCGCGCCCAAATTGCCGAGTCGGATATAGAGAATGGATGAAGGACACCCTGTTCGCCCATACAGCACCTGGACGTTGCAGGAGAATGGGAAAGGTGTCAAGGGGAACCGGAATTTCCTATAAATGGTGTCGGAAAAGCACGGGCCATCTCAAAATGCGCACTTACTGAAGAGGAGCCACCAGCGGTTTTGTATAGTTGGGCACCAATTCGGATAGGTGGTTCATCTCCGTACAGATGTGTGATGTCGACCGTCAGGTCGTGTGCAGTCCACGTCCTCATCGCAATAGACTCCATTCTGTCCAGCGTTCAACGGTCGGGGCTAGTAAGCGCCTGGCTGTAATGCGGCCTGAAGGAGAAGCATTATCTTGAGAGGCGCGAGCACCGAGGTGAAAGAACAATCAATGTAGGTTTGAAGAAAGGACCTCGACGCACGTGGTGCAGATCGGATCCCTGATTCTTGACTCGGGTCGTTGACTGTCAAAACATATCGCTATAGATGTGCTACGAACTAATGAAGGAAAGCTCTGTATTGTTACTATTGTATGATAGCAATGTGATACAACGATGCAACGATAACAAGAAAAAAGTATTACTGTAGTTGGAGTGCCGGTTTACTGACAGTCTTCGTCATCACTCTCAGGATAAATAAGCTCTGGCGAAGGGATCCGAGCAGGCAGTCCGCGCTGCTCCCGTAAACAAGTGAGGACATCGTCAACAGAGTATTCGACATATTTGCCGTCAGGAGTCTGATGCTTAGCACAAGTGTGCTGGATTCTCGCCAAACATTCCGCGCATTCTTCTGGCGTTGGGAGGACTTCGTCAGCCAGCGCCCTGATCTGATCCCATGTATATCCAAATGCGCCATGAACACAGGCTTCGTGTGAGATATCGCGAGCAATGGGGTCGAATATCGTCCTGGCATAATCGCTATCCCGAACCCAGGAAGGCTCTTCTGCTTCAGGCATGCCCAAAATCATTCCACCAGCAATAACCTGATCGTCAATTCCAGTGGCGATAGGGTGTACAAGATCGCAGGCAATCGCATGCGCGATTTCCGTTATGGTCTCCGGCGATGAGTTGATAAGCGGGATGTTGAAATTTTCTATAATTACAATGAGATAGTATCCCGCCTCATACGCCGACTCCTGGAGAAGGGGATCAGTACATAAACGAGAACGAAGCAGGCCACAGACCAGAGCCCAGTCGAAGATTGCAAGTGACGAGCTGGGAGAGCACTCGTCGATTTCTTCGAAGGAAAGATTAAGCTGCGGGGCGAAAGTGCGAAGAAAATCTTTGAGAACACCGCTCATGTATGTGTTTATGGCACTCGCAGGATTTTCCGCGGGCTGTGTAAATATGTGCGCCATGTCGATGAAGAGAGTGAGGTAATGGTCCTTTAGCGACGGCGATAGCCCGAAAAAGCGCCTAAAAATGGTCTCGGTATGGAAATTGAAGGCAAGCAGAGCTGTTGTGTCAAGTAGTCTTTGCCCAAAGCCACTGGGGCGCCGAACCAAGCTTAGTTTACGTTCAAAGTCTCCCATGAACCGCCGAACCGGATAGAGAGAATGAATAAAAGGTAGTCTGTTAACCCATACAGCACCTGGACACTGTAGCAGCATGTTAAATGTGTCGCGTGGAACAGGAATTTCCTACAAGGAAATCAGAGACGCGCACAGTCATATTATTAATACTCACAGATGATGAGCCACCTGCTGTTTTATAAAGATGGAGGCCTATCGGGGCAGGCGGGTCGTATCCATAAAGATGTGTGACATCGGCTATGAGAGGGTGTGTTGTACCCCCGCTCATTGTGGGAGACGCCGTTGACGAAGTTCGTGGCAATGTGGAGAAAGACTGGATGGCGAGAGGACTGGATGGCGGAGATACTCGTTTCGCAAGATTATCCTTCAAGTAAGGACTTGAGGGAGGTGAACGCTCTGCGACAAGAGTCGCGTCTGAGGAATCTGTTGTTTGCATTAAGGAAATTCAACGAGTTTATGGCGCGTCTCTTACCAGACTTGAACGAACGCACTGAGCGCGTTGATTTTCTATCATCATCGCGGCTGTGCCGCGGGCCTGAAGGACGAGACGCGTCTGGGACATTACTATCCATGCGTGCTATATTCGTACGTGGTGGTGGGTTGTCAGGGAGTGGATTTCAAACTCCGCCGATATTTTCCAAATAAAGAAAAAAGACCCCATCACGTGAGACTAGGAAGCGCGCGTGGTCCTTGGCCTCCAGTCAGATCAACAACAGGTTCATCGCCCATCTTGTACCGCTCTCGCCCCTTTCCCCATGAAATGACTTCCACCTCGCACCATGAGTTCCGTTGTGTCCTCATTGGCCATGCACCTGTGGGGAGGTCTCCCTACCTCAAGAGTTTGTATCCGATCTCTCATGATGGGATTACCATCGTGGACTTCTGTCGTCGCGCTGCCACTCTCATCCAAGGAAGACACGATATGTCTTGTGCATGCGATTGGAAGGTAGACGAAGACGGCATATACCAAATAAACCTTGATAAGAACGACAGTCACCTCGATGTTTCTGGTCCTAACTTATGGATCCCCGACGAATCGCTTCGCGTCATCGGGTCATTTCCCATGGCGCAGGTCCTCCTGGCCAATACCGACTGTATTCAATTCGCTATTAAAGGAAGACCAAGCTCGAAGCGGCGGAAGAGCATCGAAGAGGACTCTTCGCCGATCCAGAAACGTGCGCGCATAGATAGCAACGACCACGCGGAGAAGAACATATCCGGTCCTATGAGACCTGAAGGAGACGCGGATCCTGCGGATGCTTCACGATCTATCTATTTAGCAGGCGCATTCGGAATGGTGAGGTTTATAGTACACGAGTCTCCAATACCATTGCTGATTGATATTTGCTTGCTATAGGGCGAGCCACCAACAGATTTCATGAAAGTTCTCAATTCTAGTTCGGCTCTCTTCGACGACCTAACATCCTCCATACAACGCTGTTTCGAGCTGGTATCAGCGTCGACGTGGGGCTTCTTTACTCCTCATGTTTCCCACCGCGATTCTACGCGGCTTGTGAAAGCAATCGGTGCTTTCTTGGACAGGAACAATGCAACTAGTTTTGCTCACACATTCGGACGACTCGCCGTTAATTCATGGGCCAGAACTTATCGTCACTCGAATGACTTTATTATCCAATTCGATTTTGGGCGCGGTGCTATATCATGCCCCGCTCAGTTTCCGCTAGAGATGGCTCGTGCGTGCATTAGAAAAGCGATCGAGAAAGGTGTTCGTCTCTTTCTGCGAAGGTATAAAGCAAATTTCCCTGCAGACCTGCTGAAAAGCACCAGCGAACAAGCTCTGTCACCGTTAACAAGGCTTTTGGTCAGTCCAAGCTTGGTTTGAGTTATCATCCGTTCAGTTTGTGTTCTGATTTCTCCTTGATAGACGTATTTTGAGGATAACCAAGACCTTTTCCGTCAGTCCAAAATCGTCGTCATGGTGTTTGGCTACGATGAAATGGCGCGTCTGGCACACATTCATTCTTTGACTGGGTCACCGTCTACCGCCGAGTTCCCATCTATCACGGATGTGCAGGACGTCTTTGCATCCACATTTTATGCTCAGATTTATGAAGCGCAGGAAGAGGAAATCGTTTCATTAGTTCTATTACAGGGTCAAGGCTCTGCATTCGTCGAACGCCTGTCAATGGTACCCTCTTGGGCCGACATGAACAACAAGCCACAGGTAGTCGGGGGCGTTGGTTTCACGCATGCGCAGATCAAGGGCTTGGCGGTCGCTCTGCACGGCAAGAAGCTGAAGGCAGATGTTCTCAGCTTGATTCAAACATTTGAATATCGCCTACCGTATTACTCCCCTTCCTCTTCAGGATCCGCGATTCCCCAGGTTCCACGTTCGCTGATTTACCCCATACTCCCTGCTCTGAAGAGTGTCGACGCCGACCAACTCAACACCTGCCTTCGCGACATTGCTAGCAAGGTGGTGGATGCAGAGACAATCCGGTTTTTGACTACGTTGGTTGGGCGAGGCGTGTCTCAGTGGCAAGTCGAAGCCGACAAACTCACTCAAGAAGGGTCGGCGCCAATGTCCGGGTCGCGATTTCGATACAGCTACGCCGACGTCGCTCCAGACATACCTGCCGATGATGGTACGAAACATGTCAACAGACCTACCTTCCAGGCATTCCTGGCTGCGTGCTTCGATGAGGGAATAGTGACGTTGTCGCAGAAGTTCCCCGAAAACTACATCTTTCCGAGCAAGATTACCCGCAACATAGTAAGTCTTGGAAAATCTTTCCTGCAAATTCGAAGGCTTATGCATATATTATCTAGCTAGCCAAGGACATTTTCCTAGCCGTAGATAATGATTCCGTCGCCGTTCAATGGTTCCCCGGAATGGGTCAACGATGTTCTTTCCCCGCATCTTCGGAAATCCCGGACGACGTACTCCGTCCTGCATTTCAGCGAAAGCGACGTGCAGTCGATATTGCATCAGAAGATAGACACGAGTTTGGCTGTCGGCGCAGGCGTCGCAAGCCATGTGGCGCTCGAGTTCAATACCGTCGATCGACGCCGAATCGATATCCTCGCGTTGAGCTTGAAGATGCTATGCATCATCGAGCTCAAGAACGTCAAACTCGTTGAGCTGTATGAAGCGACGATGGGCGTCACACTTAAACGAGCGCCCAATGGAGAGGACCTTACAGAGGCTTCGATCAACCTTGTCGACAAGTTCTTCACCCATATCCGTGGTCTGCCGCTTTCACTGTGGACCGAAACGCCTTTCAACCCCAGGTACAAAAATTTGAAAGCTCCTACAACGCCGCGCACCACTTTCCCGACAAAGTTGGAAGACTTTTTCTATCACGGTTGGTGTAACCAACGAAAAGGCACCTGGAGTATCTATGAATTGTGGCAGGCTGCAGATGACCAAGCAGTAGGATACGCAAGAGAACTGGACACCCCTGTTGTACCTCTAAACGATAACAGATACAAGCGGCACGTCCTTGGGTTCGATGATGGGGATGGGGAAGCAAGTCTTGGCGAGTTCCATGTCCTAGTTGTTATCGTCATCGCGGGTATCTGCGTTCTCGCGAGACGATCAAAGCAATACCCTACACCCAAGAAGACGCCACATGTTCTTTTCCCCGTCCGGGGACACAATTAGTGAAGTGTATATCTAGTAGTAGCTTGAACATTCATCGAAATCACTGTACTTTAATCATCGACTCTTGTGTGTTCATATGCATTGCTGTATGTGTTGTACTCTTGGTTGTCCTAATCTAATCCGTTTACTTGCTTTCAGTGACTTTACACGGTACTTGATCAAATGTTGACAGTGTTGCTTTACCTGAAGCTGTTTCATCTCTCAGAGGCCATTCAAGTGCCAAATTATATGAAATATATCGCAAGGCGAACCGCGTCTTAAATAACTCCTAGAACTATAGACTCCGTGAAGAGTCTCGCGTGAATGCCGCACGGAAATGGAATTGGTGCATCATCTTCATAGAGATCCATATGTTCACTTCTTCGAAGCGTCGCGCGTCGCCTTGGATGCCCTCGCACGAAGCTCGGCATCCGCAAACTCCCAAATATGCCTTCCTTGTACATATGCCCAATAGTCCCAATCTGGTCCGGTCTCATAACAAGTCACTCCCTCGGCATTCGAAAACCAGCATTCTGGGCCCACAATGATGAACCTAGGGTCTTCCAAGGAAGCACTAAAATCCGACACGGTCCAACCCAGAGTCGGACCTTCAAAGGTTTTCAATTCAATGATTAAAGCTTTGAAAGTGGACGGCGCATTGGACAACACGCTCTGTACAAAGTCACCGT
The DNA here is from genome assembly GCA_003314085.1 of Hymenopellis raphanipes. Lineage (NCBI taxonomy): Eukaryota > Fungi > Basidiomycota > Agaricomycetes > Agaricales > Physalacriaceae > Hymenopellis > Hymenopellis raphanipes. Next base: position 8,816 of record QLPD01000582.1, read on the forward strand.
CGAAGTAACTCGCCCCAGGTGGTGGATTAGGCAGGTAGAAGCCCATCATGATGTGTGTTAGGAATGGACACCGCACAAAGACGTTTCTCCAGAGCGATTCGTACGATTGGGCAGAGAGATCCTCAGCCACTGAGTTTGAACGAAATATGATGTTGAGATGCGTGATACTGCGGGGAAAGAGGGTATCCTCTGTTATGAGAGCCAGGTCGGCGCAAGAGAAGTATTCGGGACGAAGCCTGTCGATGTACGGCAGTAGGGCAGTGGTTTTGCACCACCACATTATAGAGGCCGCATCTATGGCGATGTCCAAGAGACAGGAGAGATCTTGCCCCTCATAGTCAAAGTTGTAATAGACACAGAGCTGTTTAACACATCTGGCGATGAATGTCCGAGCATCGCGATCTCGCAAGCGAAAAGCAGCTGTAAACCGGCGAGCCGCTAAGAGGGAATCTATCACGATATACTGATAGATGAGGGGCTCAATCCTGTTGAAGAAGAAGAGATCAGTCACCCTATTAACCGTTCGACGACTGGATTGAAGGCGTACCAGGTATGTACCATTTTGGAGACAAGGACGAGGCGGCATGCATCATTGGTATCGTGAACTGCGGCCGTCTCGAGAATTCGGCGAGCAATGTCCACCGGGAGATCGGGAAACGAGTCGAGCGCTGTTGGCATGATGGCAGGACTTGAGGAGGGATAGTCATGATCGCGACAACGTGACTTCGTGGCATGTCTCGTTTCAGGACGCCCGAAGTGGGCACGTAACACTTACTCGCGAAATAACTTTTGGGCGCCTCCTTTGCGCAAATGGTTCCAGTAATTATAAGTTGAATCACAAGGAAAGTCTTTCTTCGAGTAGGAAACGAACATGGACAATCTAACGACATAAATAGTTGCTATGCTGCCACGACTTCAACCGCGATGCTTTATTTCAAGAAGTCACAAACGACCTCAAAGTATCTACGTGATCGTGAGTGTTTGCTCGAAGACGAAACTAAGATAGCTTACTTCTCCGGCTCTTCAAATTGACCAAGATGCGAACTGTTGACCAATTCCACCCACTTGACCTTCGGAATCCTCTCGAAGAACGGACGCACGTTATCCGGCCGAATCTCATCCTCCGGGGCGCTGATGACCAAAGTCGGGCAAGAAATATTGTGCAAGACGTCGATAACAGAGAACGTCTTCAAGCTGCCGACCAATTTAAAGTTGAACCCGCCCATGCTGCCAGTGAAGACAAATTTTAGCCCTGCCGCACTGACTGTCATACTAACTCACAGAGCACGCTGGACTGTCGGATCCTCCTTCTGAGCAGCAAAGGTCGCCATTAACTCCTCCGGCCATGGATCGAGAGTGCATATGTGGCGTCTACACCAAGCCATCGTAATCGCCTCATACTCGGGAGTGGCGAGGTGCGTGAGATTGTCCTTGCTCTCGTACTCGCGGACTAGCGCAACTTGTTCTGGTGGAAAGTGGTCCAGCAGTTTATTGACTCCTTGAATAAACAGCTCCATTGAGGCTGGTGAGTTGGAGATGACCAACCGCCTCAAGCCAGCCGGTTGTCGTGTCGCAGCGTAATAAGATGCAAGCATTCCTAAGCAGAAAATTGGATTGTGGTCAGATTTACTGAGAATCATTTAGATGCGAACCTCCCCAAGATTGGCCGAGAAGATCGTAATCTTCAGCAATTCCAAGATGAGACAGCAGATTCTCCAGTTCATCACAGAACAGATCCGGCGACCAGAAAGAGTTGGGCTTATCATGTATATGGCTAGATTGTCCGATGCCGAGCTGGTCGTATAGAATGACCGGAACACTAAAGAACGTCGCGTGCGGTTAGCGGATGTCAAACCAGACATCGTGCACTTCGTACCCTAAGCGCGTGTAAACCGTCTTGAATGATCTGAAAGGAATCAAGATTTGGAAACCCTCAATGGTTGGTGTACCATGAACGTACAGCATGTAGTGATGGCTCACTCCTGGGCCGCCATGAAGCGCAACGAGTGGGCGATGGCCGCTCACTTTGAGGTCTCCAAAGATCTTGTACCAGGTATGGTACGTTTCTCCTTCAACGATAAACTCGACGGTGCCGGTCGTTTCCATTGCTTGTGGTCGCCAGATAAGAAGGGAAAGATGATGATGATGATGAGAAGGAGGGAACAGAGTAAGTAGTTGACAGGTAGTTGAGCTGCAATGATCATCAATTGTATCTCGTGCCTCAAGTTCGGTGCCATTCCGCAAGTGAATAATAGCGCGTTGGACATCCGTCGTCAGCTCGCCCGCGAATGGAGTTACTGTATTCTCCGTCGAATAATCACCATGAGACAGCGCCTTGATGTTTCGCGCATTTCGCCCACTGTTGCTTTGATGGGCCGAAAATTGTTAACGGGGAGGTATCTAAAGTCCATTGAATGTGCAGCCACAAGATGAAGGAGCAATGATATATATGCTTTAGCACTTTATTATTCTCTCCTGGTGACGAATCACTCTATTGCCCGGCTTGAGCAACACATGCTGTGGTGCTTCGCATCGTGCTTGTAGCTAAATTCAGCAGTTGTCGAAGCTCTCAAGAATGCATGATGTTTCAGTTAGACTGTTGAGATCAAAACTCACCTCATGTGATACTGCGCCACAGACCACAAAGGCTGCTCGAACGGCCATCGAAAGACTCGGGGTCGAAAATGAATGGTCCTGGCTAGGTCTAATCTTGGATGAACCGACGGTAATGCAGATGACACAGACAGAGCAATTGAACCTGTCCATGAGCGTCAGACGAAAGATAACACATTAATTAAACACAACACGACTTGAGGGATTGATAAATACCGGGTCTATGAGTTTGTAGTAAATAGTACAAATGCAATGCCATGGTTATAACCTTCTCGCAATTAACTGCCCACCTTCCAAACCTCGAGCCCAACACACTCAAACGTAACCGCACCAGCCTTGACGGAACCCGACGAGCACAGCGGTTCATTCCCAAATGTCGGACACCTCGCCGAGCTGCCATCAATCAGCCCTGAATCCAGATATACCCCGTATTGTCCCTCTCCACCTCCAAACGATATGAAATCAGGTTCGCATAACGCAATGTAGTCGTTCTTGCCCGTCCATTTGAACACTTTCAGATCACTCTGATCGTGACGGGATTTGAACATGAAGGACTCGCCCGAGCCATAGTATCCCCGCCCTTTGGAAGGTCGGATACCGTCGCCCATGTACACGCCGAAGAGCGCGTCATTGGTGTCCCGAATAATCAATAGCTGAGCGGTAGGCTTGGGAAGATCACACCGTGCGTAAAGAGTATTGAGTGATATTCCGTGTTGGTCGAGTGAATAGAGTAGGGTCCATGTGCGCGGAAGACGTTGCAATGCGGGGAGGGATGGACGAAGCTACGAAGCGACTATTAGCAGGAATTGAGACCATGAGGCAATGACTTACAAGATTGGCGAGGCCTGCACCAAGAACACCAACAGTCCCTTCCCGCCTGCCCTTCAAATCGATGTAGCCCGTCTGTTTCTGGATAGCCGCACTCATATTCACTGGTGTCGCCGGCCGCATCCTCTCATGTTCTAACTCTTCCGAATAGCCCTTGTCCCAATGGTGGTTCTCACCTTTATAACCGGGTGCACCGGTAGGAGGTACATACAACCCTTCGTGGGAAGAAAATGGTGTTCCGTGCGATATTGGAGGTTCAGGTTGGGGATTAAAGATGGACTGAAGAGTATCGGTTCGGGTTGGGGGTATCTGCTTTTGTGGAAGCCAACGAGCGGATATATTAGATAGTGTCTGGTATGACTGAGATCGAGGAGGAGGGGTGTGTTTACGTTCCATACCACGATGCGGCGGCATGACCGCAGGTGTCGGAGGAGAGGAAGCACTCGACGCGGATGCTATCGGCGGGGCAAGGGTAGCCGAAGACAGTGTAGGCGAGCGAGACGGAGGCGAATGGGGATAGCGACGATGGGGCAACGTTGGCGGCATTGACGATGTGGACTGGGGGGCAGATTTGGATAGGAAAAAATCCAAATCCAAGTCCACGTCCGGCGCTTTGGGTTGCGCCTGAGGGGGTTCTGGCCAATACAGTGGATCTCGGTCACTAAGCAAGAGTTCGTCCAGAACTCCCTGCTTATTCTTGTCGGAAGCTAGCCTCGCTTCCTGGGCGAACTTGTCAAAAAAATCCTGACTTGTATTCCGTGTGTGGTGGGAAGAATTAGACGAGAAGTCCTCATCAATCGGTGTAAAAGCCGCAAGGGGATCTTCTGAGGCAGGAACAGATACGAATGAGCCAAATTCGCCGTCAGATGAAGACGACGGGACAGAGTCTGGACCCGGAAGAATAGAGGTCTGCAAGGAGAGCTCCGGAACCGGCGAGGCCCGTGGAGTGGGAGGTGAGAATAGGATGGCGTATTTATCGAGTAGTTCCTCGTCGGCCAGTGCCTTTTTCTGCGCCCGAGTAGGTTGCGGAGCGGGTAACGGTATTAATGGTGATATGGAGTCAACTGTAGGCATTTCTGGATACTAACAGTAGAGCAAGCAGGCAGGTCCGGTGGTAATATTACCATATAGCGAAGACAAACGCGTCTTGGTCGGCATTAGATGCAATTTCCGTTCAAAATGCGGTTTACACGTACTGGTGTATTATTATATGCTTTCTAGCACAGTAACTCCGTTAAATGTTGTTCAAGGGCTATATATCTTGTTAGACCACCCAATGAACGCATTATCATTATGACTTGCCCAAATGTAGATGTTGATCGCAGGCTTTGGCCGTCTAGTGTGGCGTCAGAATTGGTACCGATTCAGCCGAGCAGCATTCGTCAACGATATCGTACGAAGACGCGGAAGGGGGTGGAAAATATTTCGAGATGGTGGTCAACAGTTACCCTACATGAGGCAGATGACATATGCTGGCTGTGTCTTTTGTTTGCCTGCGGTGGGGGAAGTAAATGCTGGCCTGATTTGGGACGGTCACTTGCCCTTTTCAAGACTACTTACTTTTTTTTGATGGAAACATAGTACGACATAACGCTCATTTGGTGACAACTCTGCCGCCCGCTTCAAGGTCCAAGAACATGCTTAGAAGATATATGTTTAAGACAAGCTACGGGTGAGGGATCCTCCACCCTGAAAAAAGGTCTTAGCCCGACTGAAAAAAAAAATCCAGCCAGTGTGGGACTACCGCTAGACGCCGGCGGGACGTTGAAGAGGAGCGGGACGGCGTATACCCACTACAAACTCAGGCCGCCGTACCCAATCGGATGGCCGTACTTACTCTGTAAGTCTAGCTGTTGTAACTCTTACTCGACTGATGGTCATGAATAGACTGGTTCCTCTTCCAATCAACAGAGCTGTCTGTTCATCATCAGGGAGCCATCCATGCAGTGTTTCTTCCGAGTTGTTTCTATTGAACATCGAACGCACGTGTCATTGCTTGAAGGATGCCGACTGTAAGGCCATCACGACGCAGCCTTGTAGGTCCCGAGTCTGAGCCTATCTAAGACGATCAGTTCCCAGGCCGATAGACGCTCGTCTTGCTCTGCGCCGCCATGGAGATCTTCATTCCCGATGTCCCCAAGTCTGCCTCAGAGTTCGACGTCCGAAGCGCAATGCGCGAAGTGCTGCATCGTCCAGAGTTCAGTCCCTCTGCACCAATAAACTTTCATGTCCGTTTGTTCAAGGACAGGAAAGGTAGACCCCAAGGCAAGGGCATTCTTGCTCTTCCTACCCGAGACCTAGGTGTTCGCTTTCTTCGCGAATACGGCTCCTACGGACGACGAAAGGTGGTCGTTCGAAACAGATCACTTACGCTCCGCGAGAGTAATAAACCTATCGATCAGACTATCGTTAATCATATCATTCGTTCCCCTTACACAGACGACACGCACGCCCGGAAGCAGGAGCAACAGGCAGCATTGCTTCGGGACCATGGCGAGCTCCTGATCGCCAAACTCCAGTTCTGTTGGTGGTGCCGTGATAACAGGATATCGGTCGAGTGGGAGCACATCACAACTTCATCTTCTCGCCTCTCTTTCTTACCGGAGAAGCGTCAAATCGACGTCTCGGTTATGAAAGAAAGGACTGATGTGGGCGGGCTTTCCTTTGGCAGGTACAACCTGGACGATATGGTAGGAGATCAGACGTTTCACATCCTGTTTTCCTATCTCGATGTGCAGCACTTTTCTGCGCATGTATGTCCAGACGATGACGCCCCCGTCCTTGTCCTCTTCCTCCACAATCCACCGTCCTTCCTCTCTGAGTCCGATGGACCCCTAAGCGACCTGTTTGGCGTCGGTCTTTCCCAGCATTCTGCGTTGGATCTCATCGATTCCACGACCGGCCGGCCACACTCCGAAATTGCGCCGTATTGTTCGCTGTGTATACGCCTTGTTTGTTCATCCAGAGAAGGACCCAACACATTCCGTCGCCTACTCCGAAATGCAGGTCTCGGGCTGACAGTCCACCGCGATCCCTACCAGACCATTCATGCCAACTTATGGTCCGCCAGTAACCTCCGAGCATATCACGCATGGCGCAACGAGTTGCCCTTTTTCCACGCTTACATGGTTGAAAGCCTCTTGAGCAGTCTCGCTCTAGATCCCCGGGAGCTCTTGATGCTGAAGGAACCGATACGTGCGTTAGTCAGGGAAGGGCAAGCGAGGGACAGGGGAAAAGATTATGTGGCGATGGTGCTCAGCGACTTTGCGCAGGCAGCTCGTGAGCTCTTCGGGCCCGAGCTTGACGATCAATCCGTGCTTCGCTGCTTTCGGGCATCGAAAAGGCGGTTGGATCACCCACTGAGCAGCAACCTTCTGACCAAGCGCGATGACGATGGCATTTTTTTGTGCTTACATGTCATCGTCACTCCCACGCGTATCCTCTACGAAGGTCCCGTACCGGAACGGTCCAATCGTGTCATCCGCTCGTATCCCGCATCCTGCCACGAGAATTTCGTGCGCGTCTCTTTCACAGACGAAAGGAAACAGACAATTCATTACAGTCGAGATTTCGACGGCGCACTTTGGGTCAGGGAGCGTGTCGGGCGTTGCCTGAAAAATGGCTTGGACCTCGCCGGGCATTCCTTCAACTTCCTTGCCTTTTCTCAGTCAGCGCTGAAAAATCACTCAGTGTGGTTCTTACGAAATTTTGAGTTACGTTCCGCAACTAGTGCTGGTACTTTGATCAATGTGGCGCATATCATTAATAGCCTCGGGACGTTCAGTTCAGAGCTTAAACGCTGTCCGGCTAGATATGCCGCTAGAATCAGCATGGCATTTACAACGACCGATCCCACTACGACTGATGTCGAAAACCTTCGCACCATTGACGACATCAAGAGAGTTGATACACAGACAGGAACTGAATGGAACTTTACCGACGGTGTCGGAACGATGTCTCCGGAGTTTGCTCGGCGGGTGACCGCAGGCCGTCGAAGTAGAGCAACCTTATACAGGGATGTTTATCCCAGAGCCATCCAAATTCGCTTTGAAGGATCGAAGGGCGTTCTCAGTGTCGACCACACTTTAACAGGCCACACGGTCTGTCTTCGTCCTTCCATGGTCAAGTTCACGGGAACACCATCCACAAAAATAGAGATCGCGCAAGTATTCGACAAGCCTGGAAAGTGAGTGCAATCGATTCTTTGCACACTGTCGCTAAACGCTCTACCCTCAGTTTCTACTTGAATCGCCCGCTAATCATGATCCTTGAGGGCCTAGGAGTTCCATACGAAGTTTTCAAGAAATACCAGGACAATGCAATCGAAAAGGTTAACTTGGCGACGTCGTCTTTGGATGCGGCGGCTCTCTTTTTGAACGAGCTCGGCTTGGGAACTGCGTACCGCGTGTCCGGTACCCTTATCCGACTGCATCGTTTAGGAGTACCTTTACCCCGGGATTTGTTTTACTCAAGAGCTATGCTTTACGCGCGAAACGACGCGCTTCGTGATATCAAACATAAATGTATGTTCACATTCTTCGTTATTCTGTTGTAATGTAAAGCCTGACTATATTTACTCAGCTCGTATACCCATTCCAGATTCGTATAATCTGGTCGGTATCGCCGATGTCCATGGCTTTCTGAATGAGGGAGAAGTATCTGTTTGCCTCGAGCTTGTTCCTGGTGGGCCGCGGAGATATCTTTCTGGATATGTTCTTATTAGCCGGTCGCCGTGCATTCATCCTGGCGACGTCCAAATCGCCAAAGCCATCGGACACCCGCCTGCTGGTTCTTGTTTTGCAAAGGAGCCATTAGCAAACACACTTGTCTTTTCAACGAAAGGTACTCTCGTTGGGACTCTGCTGTAATCTTCCTAACATTGTTTCTCTATTAGGACGGCGACCGTTGTGTTCTTATCTAGGTGGGGGAGACTTGGACGGTGACGAGTACGCTGTCATTTCCCTGGACCAGCATCGTGGCTTTCGTTGTATTCGCCCCAAACTCCCTGGCCGCTACGATCCAGCAATACTGAAACGTCTACCAAGGGAATGCACACAGGATGACATTGCGCAATTCGTCGTCGACTTCATCAACACCGATAATCTGGGGGTTCTCTCCATTACCTGGCGTATCCTAGCAGACGAAAGAGCGGATGGCATCTTTGACAAGGACTGCATGCTGCTCGCGGATCTCCACAGCCGTGCTGTTGATTTTCCCAAATCTGGCACTGCAGTCGCTATAGGGGAGATACCGCGGCGTCCTTCGCTCCTGCCTGATTGGCACGCCCCAGAGACGATGTCGTACCTCGACCCGGACGTGTACTACGTAAGCCAACGTGCTATTGGTAGGCTCTTTCGTGAAGTGGATCTGCCGGCCATAGAAATCGTATCGTCCGCAGCTAGACAAGAGCGTAGACGCGCAGAAGACGAAGAGATGGTTGATCCCTTTGAAGATGAAGATTACATGGTCGCTGAGGCCGTAAGCACGGCGTTCTCAGCTTTCACTTCCTTGGTCAAGCAACACCTTCCCATTAATACATCTCGAGCTCTGACACCTCCTCCCAATCGAATCGATTCCCTCCGTTCGACCTTCCTCTACTACCGATCGCAGCTGCAGAGCACATGCAGCCTCCATTCCATCCTCCCCGGTCGAGGTGCCATGTTAACGGAAGAAGAGGTATTCATTGGCACGATCGTTGCCAATTCGTCGCAGCCGTCGAAGAGGTTGGATCATATTTCCAAAGTTCGAGAAGAGACAACTTTGTTGGTTAATCATGTCCGAGAGGATTTGATGAGCGGTGATGGGGAAACAGTGCGGGACCTTCAGCGCCGTTTACGCGCGTCGTACTGGGCATGGAGGAGGTGCGTGCAGTCCGATGTTTTTGGTGCCAACAGTTTTGGATGGATTGCTATGGATGTATGTTTCAGCCTCATTGACGAGATTGACGAGATGCTGGTGAGGATGGTCCAAGACTTGCAAATATAAAAGGGTGTATAGTATAGTTGAGAAAGACTGTCAAAGTTATGAAAATAAAAACTGGGCCCATCATACAGTATACTCCATCTTCTATGGTTTCCACAAGGGAATCGAGGATGTACATAAACGGCACGCAGGCATGAAAATATCCATACCATGGGCACCAGCACATGTCGGGGTACCAGGAATCGAGGCCGCAGACCAAGCACACGAGCACGGCAACAGCAAAACTGCCGGAGATGTTCAGAGAGCCGCTACCAGCGCAAACGAGTTTTTTGACGACAGCTCCAGGATAGAGTCATTGCGAGGTCGAAGAGAAGAACAAATTTCAAAAAGATAGAAGACAAGGAAGTAATTGCCGTAGGCAAACAATACGCCATCATCACCGAAACCTTATCACGATGCGTCACATCTCTCCTCACCCAACTGCGCACCGTACACGCGCCGCTGAATGCACGCCTACACAAGCTGCGAAAGACGGAGACATCAGCCTGCCCAGCACGTCGATACCACAACGAGGATGTACACCACTTTCTCCTGAGGTGCCCAGCTCTGGCCCAGCTTATGGCGAAAAGCGAGAGGCACTGCATCGCAAACCAGCAAAGTAGCCAGAGACATGAAGATAACCCATCTCATCAACAACCTCAAAAATATCCATCACCTCCTCCTTTACATCGCAAAACTGGCAGATTCACGCATGACTTTGCTCCAGCACAGATGCCAAGCCCCCACCTCCACCGCGCCTTGCGTTAACAGATCCCCCGGTCAATGCCATGTTCTAACGACATCTGGAACAGCTACGGCGTGCCCGACGGTATCTGCCTGCGATTACTTGGGGTGCATTTGGGTAAACGACAACAAGAAACTTACCTCTTACGCAACGACCACAACGATGGCCTCCATGTTCCGCGCATACAATCACGTCCCCCAACGCCACCAGTGGGCGCCCTGTGGGCGCCCAGCTCACAACCACCTAGTGCGCTTCTCTGTCATATCGATGCTGAATTGCTATGTACAACCTCTAAGAGAAGTTGGTCAAGATCAGAGAGGAGGCATTCTCAAGGCATTCTCGAATCTGTAGGCGTCTTTACCTGGTTGCGCTGGCCCGACCTGAGTACTCGTAAAGAGAACACTGTTCACATTCTGAAGACACTCATTTTCCACGCCAAATCCATACAACGAGTGGCTCAGTTCATTGTGTACACTCTTGATTTATTCGATTCAGCTCCAATGTTCCAGCTGTTAGAACTGCCAGCTTAAAATCAGGGATACAAATGCAATCTGGAGGGATCTACCATATTAAATGTGACAAGCCCATCCCATGGATAGGAGTTTGGCATAGATGTACAATAGCCATGGCATTTTTAAAAAAGTTATGAAAATGTATTTCTTGGGTCATAAATTTATAACAGTGAGGATGCCTTTGCGATAGGACACAGGCAGCCTCTTGTAGATATCAGGACTGTTTCGGGTGAAGAATCGTGCCTCATCGACCTGTAGTCGAATAAGATGTCCATCCAGTCCGTCCCAATCAATCTCGGCCAAGTCTATATCCCCTTCAACCCCAAAAGAGACGACCTGAAGCGCCGATACCTGTGCCAGGATTTCTAAAATCCATGAGCCGGCAGTAGTCACTTGTGTCAGCTCTCGTTCCCCAATAAACTCGTCAAACCAAAGATCGACGAGTCCAGGGTTTACGCTGAGATCGACTGAGGCGAGAAAATCCTCTGCATCGCCACCTGCGTCGAAAGATGAGAATCCGAGACGAAGCGAGCGCAAGGCAGGTCCACAATGGGCGAGATATTCTCCAATGGAGGGGGCGTCGGACGGTGCTACGGAAGTGCCAAGATTGAGGTGGGGGATGGGCTTTTGATTGAGAAGCCAATTAAAGACGTCGCGTTGGTAACAGAGGGTAAGGGATAAATGGGTCACAGTCGCGGGGAGGGAGTGGGAGGATGGCGCGGATACGAGCCACGAGACGTCGCACAGAGAAACGGATTGGAGGGCGGGGAAGAGGCTGAGGGCCAACGTGGTCTCGGAAAAGGACTCGAAGCTGACTTGATCGAGATACAGGTGGGTCACGGAGGGCATTCCTAGAAGAACGGTGTGCAATGGGGCCGGGGCATAGTCCATATTATGAATCACCATACATGCCACGTTTTTTAGGGAAGGAAAGGCGGAGACTTGGATCGCATCCCAGTTCCGTGTCACCGCAATGTCCTGCAGCGTACCAGCGATAAAACTGCCCGCGTTTGCCGCGAGCTCAATAAACTCATCGACGTTGACCGGCGTGAGCACAACATGGAAAAAGTGGGCGCGCACAGGCTGCAGCCACGCCCTCGCGACCAAACTGCATGCTTTCAACGACTGTTTGTCGTCGTAGAGGAACGAAAAAATAATATCCAGGATCTCCGGCGGGAATTGCATGGTAAAATCAACTTTTAAATCGATATAAGAGTAGGGGAGACGACAAAATGTGACTTTCACCACTATCTAGAAAGCCATCATAGCCCGGAAGCGTAGAGTTGCTAGCGAAAGCGAAGTCTATTCACTCTACGACGGAACAATATCTCCCAGACAGTAGACACGTTTGGAAGGGATAAGTGCGTCGGTGTCGAAAAGGAGAAAAAATATTGCCTTTTATAGCGCATCACTTTGTTCCCACGCTCTCGCCGTTCCCCGGCTCCATACCTACTCAATTAGTGGCCTATTGTAGTCTCTGCCGAGCTTGCATCACGGAACGCACAAGAAAGAGTACACATCCCCACATTCACGCCCGTCAAGAGGACAAGCCTATCAAAATTCAAAACAATAACAGGGAACGGACAGCGGATCGATAAGAACAAGAAGAATGCAGTCCTTATTCAGAGATCTTAGCATCGGAGCATGACGTGCATCTCTAACGCTGGTTCTCATGCACGCGCCCTTTGTTCCCAGTAAGCGTTGACACCGCCCTCTCTTTCAACTGCCATAAAGGCGACGCATGCCGATGGTCACAATCAACAATCCCCTTCTTTTATTCCCTCGCCTTGCCAACGCGCCACAATGAGCGCTCATGTATGTTTTGGTCTTTTCAGTATACCCGAAAAGATCACTCACCGTTGACACATAGATCGCCAGTGTTTGTGAACAAAGCCTCGACGACAAAGAACCCGATCTACTACTTATTAGCAACTCTGAGATGCTGCTATGCGATTCACCATCTTCACTATCTTCTTCGCCACTGGTAAGTCGCCTCCAAAGAGAACATGAACGCCACAATATCAACATCTATGACTGACAGATGGACCATATGGACACACCGAACAGCGACAGCGATTATCGGGACCCACAACTAGCTGACCTGAAACGAATTGCTGAAGAGTACATATTGAATGCGTACAGCGGCTACGACGAGACCATGGGGGAAGAATCCGACACATCTGATGACTCGACGAGTCTTTCAGACTGGACAGAAGAGGATTCAGAGGATGAGTCCGATAGTGATTCAAGTGTGTATCTCATTCCTCTGCCTATGCTGCCTATGATGTGTAAGTCTCATCTTCATCTTCCGCCACAGTTCTGATCACAAGATGCTCCTAGCTTCTTTCCAATGCAACATCCCTAGTCCTGCCTCCGAAAGCCGACCTTCTTTCCACCGACAACCATCTTATTCATCAGGCGAGTCTTCATCAGGAGAGAGCGCATCAGACTCCCTACCGCCGTCGTTCGCAAATCACCTCGCCGCCACAATTCAACGACTGTGTCCTTCTGAGCCGGGAAGACATAAAACTACCAGTCAGTTCCTTGGAAAGAATGAGCTGATTCCCGAACGCGACGTCTCAACACGCAGCGCATGCTACGGTCCGCAAGGCGAGCTCATTGGGTATTACCCGTTGAGCATAGACGACACCGAGCCTATGCTGGTCAAGTACGTGCAGCGGCAAAAAGCACCGAAGGCTCCGACGGTGCAGCCACGACATGACCTTAATGCCAGTGATCAACTTGCTTCGAAGCTACAGGATCTTTGGTTGCCGATGGGAGTCCATTTGAAAGATGTGTCGGAGGAGTCGTCGACGAATAAGTATTCTGTGTAGAGCTTATGACGCAGATATTTACATTACAATATCGTAATGCACAGGAATATCATCAATGAAAAACTACTTCACACTTCGTACACATTACTTGGGCAGCGTCTCTACAGTCGCCGTATTGTCGACTGCAGACTTGTTGTCGACAGCAGCGTCGGTGCTCTTAGCCTTTTCGTCCCTTCTGAGGCGACGACGAACGGCCGTGGCCGACTCGAACTTGCCCCAGAATGTGAATCGACCCTAGTGAAGACGATTGGTTGAGCTAAGATTCCAGCGTTGTTATATGAGGGAACACGAACCTCCTTATACTTAAAAAAGATGAGAACTGCGATAACAGCAATCCAATAGAATACATAGGCGAGGATAGTCCCGACTGTTGAAGTGTCAGCAGTCTGTTACAACCATCAAGACTGTATACACCTACTTGAGCCATTGTTGCTCCATCCGAATAACGCATTGAAGATAGACCAGCCCATACCATTAAGCTTGTCTTCGGGGTTGCAGCAGTCGAGATGCCAAACGTTTCCTTGAACGGGATAGCTTCCGGGCCCACTGCCACCCGCGTCGTCTACATCAGCGCCGAGCAAACGATTGAACGCATGGCGTTCGAACGCTCCCACCGCGCGCGAGAAAAGACCGGCACCGATGAGCAGGATCAGATTCGTCATGGCTATCAAGAATATCGTTAAAGCTACGGATGGAATGCGAGTCAGAATACAGACAAACTAGAGGGTAACAACGAACGCACTAGTGCGACTGGCGAACGTGTAGATGATGAAGCCTACGATGAGGCCACAGATGATGCCAACAATGGCAGCGATTGGGATCGATGTGGCGGGTTGCCCGAGCGAAACGCCACCTACAAAGACGACCGCTTCCATGCCTGACAAAGTGTCAGACAATTGTCAGACGAAAAACTGCTTCAGGTACCTTCGCGAAGAACAGTGATGAAAGGTAGGATAAAGAATGCCCATTTCCCGGTTGACGTCTTCCCATCAGTCTCTGCGAGGCGAGTATTAGATAGCTAACGAAGACACCAGGCGCACGCGTACGTTTCCCATCGAATGCGCGCTCTAGTTTGATACGCCACTTTGCTTTCGCTATGACGACAGTCAGCAAAGAGAATAACAATCCTGACAGCCGAAATCTCACCCTTGTCCATCTTCAGCATGGTGATACCCATGACGAAGATCATCAAGGCGGCAATGAGTTCGAAGATACCTTGAAAATTTTAAGCATTTTAGGAGCGATAGCAATTCGAAGGCACATACCCTCCCAGAGCGATTCTGATTTTGCCCAAAGGTTCGAAGCTTGGGTGAACCAGACGGCGATAAAGCTATTCGGATTGAGACGCGTTCAATTGTTTGAACAATGAACATCTTACGCCGCACCAATCCCCAAGGCAATTAGTAACCCAAGAGCAGCACCGAGAAAGATCTTGAGCGCGTTCAAGGCGGAGGTAGGCGGTGGTAGTGCGTTTACATACCTGAATTCTCAGTTTGCGGACAAGACGACGGCGATGCGCCTCATCGTCCAAGGCAGTTTCGTTACCTGTAGGCGCTGCCTCGTCGGATCCCTCCCGAGGTAGAGAGCCAGTACTGTCCTGCTTTGGTGGGACTCCGATACGGCTGGGGTCGTCGTGGATAATCTGCTCCGCAAGACCCAAGAGAACCGAGACGATGATGGCAGCCTCTAACGTCTCGCGAAAGACGATGAAGAAAATGGGTACGGAGAAGAGGTTTTTCGCCATTACTGCTCCAAGTCAGCTCCTCCAGTCGAGGAGGTAAAAGCCGGGTCATTTGTACTCCCACATGCTATACTATAAGTAGTGATGGGCGGAGTACAAAGCTCGTCCAGCAGGCGAAATCGGCAGTCCAGAGCTTGATCCGCGTTGCAATCTATCTGATAAGATCTAAATATAGCCAAATTTCAATTCGTTCGACTTTCTGTCAGTCCACAAGCAAGCAACATGTCCAGTTTCATATGGCCTGATGCATGGCGCCCCGGTCCACGCTCGCAGTCGCACTCGCCTTATGCCGAGGTATGCCTAGAATTTACTGGTCACGTCGTCTTTTGACACGCCAGGCAGCTAACATGACATAGACAACCAATAGGAATGACCCTTGTATCAACCTCACGACAACCTACAATCTGATACTAATAATCTGATAGTGTCAGTCTAAAAATAACTCATGGAAGAGGGTGGCACGAGCTTTAATCTGCCTAGTACGTACCGCTTCGAAAAATGCCTCATATACTCTAGACCACGCGTCTCGGGCGGCGGAACCCTTTTCCATCACACCATGAAGTCCCTAATGGTGTTTGCGCTGCTGTTCTTCGCGTCTCCCGCTTTTGCTGGCATCCACGAAGAGTGGTGGAATATCACTTACGTCGAGAACGTCAATCCGGATGGTCTCTTTGAACGTAGAGTGATTGGCGTCAATAATACTTGGCCGTAAGTCGATATTTCCTTGGACGACCAATCTTCTGATTGTATGGTATCTAGTCCTCCTGCTGTGGATGTCTCCGCGAATGACTCCTTGGTGCTTCACGTCTCGAACTCCTTGGATAAGCTTGCGACGATACATCATCATGGGATGTTCTTTAATTCGACGTCTTGGATGGACGGCGCGCTCATGGTATCGGAATGGTACGGGTTTTTTCCCCGCCTCTTTTCTACGCCCTCAGATTTAAAAGTGGTATACCTCCCGGCGGGAGTTTCGACTATGTCGTTCCGATCAACTCGTCTGGTCAACACGGAAGCTACTGGTGGCATGCTCATGCGAAGGTGAAGGTTCTCTGTCTCCCCCTTCGTACACTCGTTCTTACGTTGTTTTTACCTCACAGGGAGAATATGTCGACGGTTTGCGGGGACCGCTAACTATCCATCCCACCGTTGAGGCCCACGAGTATGACGAGGAGTTCACCGTCGTTCTTGGTGACTGGTATCATGACGAGCACTCTGTTCTGCTTGACCAATTCATCAACATTGCGAATCCTGGTGGAGCAGAACCTGTACCTGGTGAAAGGACTTTCCATCCTCGCGCGTTCTCTTTCTAACCCATTGTACTAGATTCGGCGTTGATTTACTTCGCTCAGAACGGTACCTACTTGGCGCCACTTTCCGGAACCACATCTGGAGCCGTCGGTTTTAATGGTAACGCCAGCCTTCCATTCGAAGCTGGGAAGACGTATCGTCTTCGCCTCGTGAATACCTCCGCGTTTGCCATGTTTTTCTTTTGGATTGATGGACATGATATGCGTATCGTGAGTGCTTGTTGTTAGTACTGCACCAGGGTAGCCTAATAGTGCTACCTTTTAGATTGAAGTTGATGGGGTAAGCGCAGCTGTCATCTTCATCGTACTTGAAATTAATGCGAAGTCTTAGATTGACGTGGAAGAATCACCCATCGACCTGATCAGTCTCACAGTCGCTCAAAGATACTCGGTACTTGTTACTGCCCGCAACGACACCAACATCAGTAATTGGGCGATCCATGCTAACATGGACACGGACATGTTCGATACCGTGCCTGATACTCTCAACCCGAGTACGCCGCCTCAGCTCTCCCCGCCCGACGCGTTTAACAGCCTCCCACAGATGTGACTTCCTCGATAACTTACGCTTCTTCTGCATCGACGACCGACCTTGGCTTCATCGATGAATACGCTACTGTCAACGATACGTCCCTTGTGCCAATCGATGTCCAATCCCCACCGGAGTCGACCAAGACGATAGAATTAGAAGTCATATTTGATACGATGGACGACGGCACAAACCACGCCATGTTCAACCAAATTACCTATAATTCGCCCAAAGTGCCAGCTATATTCAGCGAGCTTAGTCTAGGCAACAACGCCACAGTAGAATCGGCCTACGGGCCCTTGAGCTTCGTGGTCGATCATCTGGAAGTCATTGACATCGTCATCAAGAACGGCGATGCAGGCAAACATCCGTTGTGAGCCTCGCCCTTTTTGGTTTCGCGTCACCGACATACTGAGCGTACTTCTTTGCAGTCATCTTCACGGACACGCGCCATGGATCGTTGGGCGTTCTGACGACTACACGTCTGATGATCCAATACTCAACCCGCCCATCCAAGAAGGCCAACTCAACCCAGTTCGCAGAGATACGGTTCATGTTCCATCGGGTGGGTCAGCGACACTGCGTGTCATAGCTGACAACCCTGGGGTGTGGTTCCTGCATTGTAAGTGACGGATTACTTGCAGCTTGCCTATCTCATTCGTATACTCTGCAGGTCATATCGAATGGCATCTCGAAGTCGGACTCGCCATTCAGCTGGTTGAAGCACCCCTCGTTGCGCAGGAGAGAAGCACGGGCAGAGTTCCACAGAAGATGTATGACAACTGTCAGGCGTTGAACGATCCGTACTCTGGGAACGCTGCTGGTCATGCATCCGCTACGGACTTGAGTGGCCTGACGTTAGGTCCATACCCCCAGAAGCTGGGTTGGCATTCCAAGGGCATTGGTGCTATGGCAGGGTATGGGTCTTGTTATCGCTGGAGAATATATTCGCTAACGGCTTTGCGTACCAGATGTGTACTCGCAGCACTTCTTGGAATGTTGACAGTGGTGTGGTATTCGATGGGTGGGGGTATGACAGATGAGGAGATTGAACACGAAGTAAGGGAGCAAATCAACGCTAAAGAGAAGAAGGGGAAATTGTTCGGATTGATACGTCCAAAACGAGTAGAGACATAACTCGATCCGTAACTATAACACGAGATGGAATTTATTGTCTCCTTGGGTAACGTCAGAGCTTCAATCTATCAGAGTGGGTCTTTGTGAGTCTGCTGTTGGACCACGTGGCTCCGCGAAATTATGAATTTCCCACGCGACCCTCTTTCACTGCCACCCAGCCACACCAGCGGTCATGTTTTCTCAGAAAGTGTCAAAGATGGACCGCGAGGTCGTAGCTCCTGATAGGTAAGCTCTTATTCTAGTACAGTCATCTTAATTATCGCATTCGCCTGCCGTCATGCTAAGACTGAATTTTGGTAGCATGGAAACCTTTGTAAGATCTGTCAATTCTTGGACGACCTCGCGGTATTCAAGCAAAAATAAGCGCCGGAACATGAATCGTACATAGTAAACAGGGACTTCTGACTGGGACGACGTGGGAAGACTACCACGGCCAACAGATCAGAATGGACCACTATCATGACTTCCAGCCCGGAGCACAAGACACTGTGTGCCGGCTAGTACGAAGCTGGCTGATGCCATACGCCTCCTAATGCATGCTGGTCTTCTTTCGCAGATAACATCCACATGATATTCTTCCAGTCGCTGTGCTTTCTCAGAGGCGCGCGGCACGCGACTCCCACACCAATCACGAGAACTCCCGACGACTTTGCGATACCGTGCTTTGAGCGGTCTTGGAATACACGATGTACTGCCTTGCAGTATGTACCATTTTAGTAGGCTATTTTTACTTATCGTCAATGCTCTTCTGCTGATGGTTCACTGGGAAAAATTAGACACGCTTCGCAATAGTTCAGGATGCCAACTTTGGCGTACATGGTGTATAAAAGGCCTAGGATTTTATGATAACGACGTGCCATCTCTTGGTGCTATCTCTCAGCATGTTTGTGCTCTCGTCTTTGAGTGTTGCCTTGCTGGCTTTGTCCTCTGCTGCGAATGGGAGTCCTACGCGTCGTGCTATGGCCATCCACGACGAGCGCGGTTCAGCGCCCGACACCTTTGTGAAGGCTGAACCGGCTGCTATGGACGCGACTTTGAACTTCCGCATCGGTATCACCCCGAAGGACATCGACGGTCTCGAGAAGGCGACGCTCGCCGTCAGCGAGCCGGATAGCGCCCTCTACGGACAGCACTTGAGCTTCGACGAAGTTAGTAGCGTTTACCAACCTGTGAGCAGAGTACTCACGAGCTCCCAGGTCAAAGCGTTCGCAGCTCCAACACCCGATAGTGTGGCTCTGGTGACTGAATGGCTATCGGACAATGGTATCTCGGACGTTACGACTAGTGGTGCTTTCGACGACTGGCTTACTTTTACGATTCCCGTGAGCAAAGCGAGCTCGCTTCTCAATGCTAATTTCGACAACTTTGTTCACACCCCAACCGGTGAACGTGTGATCCGGACACTGGCGTATTCCATTCCTGCCGACCTTCTACCGCATATCGAAGTTGTCCACCCGACGACGTCATTCGCGAAGCAGAGGTTTGGCGGCCCCACGCCTATCATGTCTATTCCTATTCCTGGAACGTCGAATATTACGGACCGAGCGCTTCCCGCCCCAGCGTCTTGCGCATCTACTGTGACGCCGGCCTGCTTGCAGGCGCTGTATGGCATTCCGACCACGCGCGCCACACAGTCATCGAACCGACTCGGTGTCTCCGGGTTTATTGATCAGTTCGCAAACGTGAGTGCAGGATTGATTCTTCTTTCGACGTTACTCAGCCTCACACAGTCAGCCGATCTGAGGACCTTCCTCACCGCATTAAGACCTGATCTGTCGCCTGCTACAACATTTACTCTTCAAACTCTGGATGCCGGTCGAAATCCTCAAGGCGCTAACCAGGCTGGTGTCGAGGCCGTAAATAATCTCCTTCGGTTATCGAGTTCACATTACTGAACCGGCCCCCAGGACTTGGATATCCAATACACCGTCGGTATTGCCACCGGTGTACCGACTGTGTTCATCTCTGTTGGCGATAGCACAACCGACGGTGTTGATGGTTTCTTGGATATCATCAACTTCTTGAATGCGCAGTCTGCTCCTCCACAGGTGAGGACAGCTCCTTCTTTTAACGTTATGCTATTGTTAAATGTTATCCAGGTTTTGACGACAAGTTACGGTTTCGACGAGACCGATCTGTCCACTGCCGCTGCAACGTAAGCTGCTGAATTCATCACTCGAACGTTTCTCTGATGCAAAGGGCACTAGTCGCCTGTGTAACGCGTACATGGCTCTCGGCGCTCGCGGCGTGTCTATTCTATTTGCCTCTGGTAAGTGACTATCATTCGTTGTCCGGTCGCAAATTCTAAAGTCGTACAGGTGACGGTGGCGTTTCTGGTGGCCAAAGTCGGTGTCCCAATGATTTCACTAAGCATTCAATATTGACATTCACTTAGGCCAATCATGCACGACCTTTATTCCCGCTTTCCCAGGTGGTTGCGCTTTCCATACCTCTGTCGGCGCGACCCAAGGTATCAACCCCGAAGTAGCCGCATCATTCAGTAGTGGTGGTTTCTCTCGAATTTTCACGCGGCCTTCCTTCCAAAATGCTTCTGTCACTGCATACCTGGCGGCGCTCGGCAGCACCAACTCTGGGCGCTTCAACGCTGCTGGTCGCGCGTTCCCGGATATCTCGGCGCAAGGCCAGAATGTTGAGATCGTCGTGGGTGGTCAAGCGGGGTTGGTTGCTGGGACGTCGTGCTCCAGTCCGATCTTTGCTAGTGTCATCTCGTTGATCAACGACCGGCTTATCGCTGCTGGAAGGCCTGTGCTTGGCTTCCTCAATCCATTGTTCATATGATTTCTCGTTTTAATCCGGATACGTGGCTAATTCTCCGCACAGCTTGTACGCCAATCCGCAAGCCTTCTTCGACATTACGAGTGGAAACAACCCCGGATGCAAGTATTGATGTCCTCTTGGATTACTGTCATGTTGACCGATTTTAAAGGTGGCACCAATGGCTTCCCAGCAAGAACCGGATGTGAGTCTATCCTTCGTTTGCGAGTACGCACTGAATCTCATATTATGTTCTTCGACAGGGGATCCTGTATGTCTGAATATTGAGTATCTTGATTCCTTGCGACTAACAAGGAGGTTAGGTGACCGGCCTCGGCACGCCAAACTTCGCTGCGATGCTCTCAGCTGCAGGTTTGTAATGAGTTGGAATATTGTACGAAGACGTTCGGTGTGTACGCATGAAGATCCAAATGAAGTTAAGAAAACGTTAATGGAAATACTATTGGCTGCCGTTCTTCGAATTGTGATTCACGAAAATACGCCCGGCCCTTCTTGGAGGACTCGCCTCCCGCTAGTATCTATCAAGTCAGGGTGAAAGAAGTTTGAACCTCGACAGGAATTCGCTTTGAACATTAGGCGCGAGTGTGCAGTTTTGACTGCAAATTGTCCCCGATACACGAAAAAGACTTCAAGCATATGTGTCATGAAAGAACTCTTTAGTTATTTCGAATACAAAGTAATCATACAATGGATACACATTATGGAACTTATCATTATTTTCTCGTCACCGAAGCCTGCGGTCCCTCCACAAAGCTCGTCTCGCTACGCGTAGACTTTGACCCAAGCAAAGTCAAAGTAGGCGTTCGTGAATGCCGCCGGGTTGTTGTTCACATAATCTGCACGGCGGGGCGATGAGTGGTGCGCAGTATAGGACGTTCTCGTTGACTAACCGACACAAGTCGATGGGCAGTTGAAGTTGCCGTACACATTCCCGGCCCAATCACCTGTATGTGGAGGTACTAAGAATGACTTGGAGGCCATGATCCGAGGCTCACTCACCGCAGAACGTCACTACAGAGTATCAGCGACGACGTAAGTTATGGTACTGCGAGGAGCGACTCACGGTTTATGATAATATGGTGGGCACCAAAGAATTGAGCGATGTTACACGAGTTGTTTGGAAAGTTGGCGAAAGGGGTACCCTGAATCGCAGTGTGTCAGTCACCAGAAGCATTCGGAAAGTAGTGAACTGATTCGTACCCAGCTCGCCGTGTCTACATCGCCATTGCCGTCACGCACAGCTGCCGGTACGCTAGCATCGTTCCTCGACCAGAACCATATCTTGATGTACGTGGAGGTGCGCTCCATGGCATACCTATCGCTCGGACATCAGCCCCGCGTCCAGATGGCTAAAGGGATCTAAAAGCTCACCATCCTCCACCGTTAGCGTTGAAGGGCGGACCGTAGCTCGCCGTGTTCTGGATCTGGACGCCGCAGCCGGCGTTGCTGTTGACGGCGACATTGCAGTCTGTTGTCAGTGTAACGCTAAGGGGACAGCTCGAATCAGAAAGGAAACCATATGCAGGCAACTTGAACATGGACATACCCAGTTTGGGATCGAGACGCCGGCATGGTGCAGCCTAGCAGGACGACTCGTCAGGCTCCAAAAGAAAAAACTGGGAGAAATAAAGTACCAGCTGACGTGTGGAGCGTGGCTTGGTTGAAGGTTTGGTCATTGACACCCTCAAGGATATCAATCTCGCCCAACGTCGGCCACGGGTCGCCAAATGTCCACACAGCCGGCCACGTCCTACGTTCAGCGCGTTAAAGGGAGGCCAGACGACTGTGGAAACTAGAAAAGACATACCCGCAACCCTGGGGCATATGCCGAATGTTGAAGCTGCAGAGCAAGGTCAGTCAGAACGAGGCCTACTAGGAGAACTTGATGCTACAAAGACATACATCGCGACGCCGTTGGTAAAAGCCTTGTTGGACTTTAGGCGTACCGAGTTGCGCCCGGGCCCAGACGCGCTCAGCACGGACGTGTGATCCGCCCGCATGATGAAGCTGTTGCTCGACGCAAAGGTCAAGTTCTGAGCCCGCGACGTGGCGGCGTTGACATAGTTCCTGTACGGACAAAGTTTGAACGCAGGCGCATGAAGAGATTGGATATACTTACACTCTGCCATTGGTCGGGTCGCTGATGGCTTCGTGAGAAAAGCCAGTGAGAAAGCCTGACCCGACGTAGCTGTCGGTCAAAGAGTAGTGGACACCAATGACGGGGGAGGCGAGGAGGAAAGCTGCGAAGACCAAGGAGAACATGGCGACGAAAGACGAGCTGCATTTCTTCAAAGAGCCATGTGAAGTCCTTTATACCACTGGCAGCAGCACACGAATCTGAGCGTTCGGGCATGACGACAGCTAGCACCCGAGAAAACAGCCTTAGGCTGAAGTCCTGCTTGTGGCTCCAGGAAAGCTGCTGTGCTCGACGAAGGGAGCTGTCCCCACCAATCTCGAGAAAGATCGCAGCACATGACATCACGCCCATGGCCCATGGCAACCTGACCACCAGCTTAACGTTCCCATATCGGTGCGACCAAGTCCAAATACCGTTCCACCTGCTCGGTATAGTCAGCCATCCACGCTTAAGTGGGAAGAAGACTTGGCGTACGCGGTTAGATGAAGATGCACCTGATGAAGAGTACTCGTGTGGCGGATAGTCGTCGGTCCCACGGCCTGCTCTCCACATGATAGCTATACGAACACGAGCCTCTGTGCGTGAATATCGTGTAGATCCGGGTGTCGTAGTGTAGCGGTCACCCGAACAATACTGACCCACCTGATAAAGTTAAACTACGTCGAGCAGGCGGATTGCTTGGAAGTTGGTCGAGGCTCCAGTCGGTGAGTCGATGAGGGAGCACCGAAGTCATATATACCCACTAGTAGTCGCAATATTAGCACATTGGAGTGACTTGCAAGGGGTCTGCATACCAGATTCTTCTCTGCCATAAAGAACGCCACAGTGATAAGATGTATGTAATATACACACACCCCACTGACGCACCATGCTAATCGCACCGCGTGTCTGACTACACAAGAAGTTCAACAACCATATGTTTCCAAACGCCACGAGATCAACAGCACATTCAGTACTAAACGAAAGGCAGAATTTTTGCCGCATCCCGAACTGTCGCCAACAGGCAACAGTCGACTAGACACGAACAAAAAGAAGAAAGAGAAAGAAGAGTTCCCCCGACGACACAAGCCTATACTGCAATAGCAAGGTCATCGCGCCCCCGTGTTGCAAGCAGAGCACGAGGAACAAGGGCGGCAAAAATTAGATAACCAAATACGGGAGGCGGTGCCTCCGTAATAGTGGTTAAACTATTAAGAACAGATACTACACTTGATCTAAGCCAAAAGGCCAGAGTGGTAGGGAACCGCAATGTTCGCGGGCGGGCTTTATACTTTTCGGGATGCGCACGGGCCATGTCGGCGCACGGACCAGGGAGGTGTTTGTTGCAGTTTGATCCACCCACTATTTTGAGGGGTGCCAGCTCTCGTGTAACGAACATGAGAAGACGTGCCTCGGAACCCAGACGCCCTTGCTCCGACAACCGCGCTTGGTCGATTTTGGCTAAAAGTCGCGCTTTCATTGGGTTCCTCTTTAGATCTCCACTCTGGTCAGGGGGGGGACGCATTGTTCTGCCAAGTATACTAGACCTCGACGGTCCAAGAAGAATCAAGCAAGCGAAGCGCACTGCAGCGACAAAGAGTCGAATATCAAACGACGTTTACGCCAGGGAACGTACTTGACGCGCACTAGAAAGAACAAGAGCCAAAAACTGCTGCTTCGTATTCAGAACCAGCGAGTACAACATCGTTCAAACGAGAGTAAGGAAGTAGTACAGTACAAACACCAAGAAACGACGGGCGGGATACAAGAGTGTGGCTCGACAATGTAGAAATAATGTGACAACAGAACATGCAAAGTATAAACAGTGAGAATAAGTAACGATAAAGAGTGCAAAATGGAACCGAGGATAAATGCAAGTGTTAAGTCAAGTTCAGGCAATGCAAGACAACATAAACAGAGCAAGCGGCGAAGATGTGCGATGATAATGGAAGTCTATATGCAGAAGAGGATGGCGATGATATGGGCGAAGTCGATGGCGAGGATGAGATGTTCCGAGATTCGAATTTTATGATGGTGATGCGGTGAATGCGTAAGAGTTCGTGAATTTTCCTGTATTAAATTTGCGAGGCGATATGAGTTGCGGGTAAGTTCGATTGCGGATGAAGATAGGACGCGGTCGTTGTAAGATAGCAATGAATGAATGGGCGGAAAATGAAATGATATATCTTGATCCAGGCATAACTTTGTAAGCAAAAAAGCAACGAACGACGTTGTCCTAGCCATGATCATCAGTTTCGAGGACGGACGACCAGAAACCCGACTTACTGAAGCGACAAGCACTCTTTTTGTTCTATCAATATCCATAATATGCACGCATGCGATCACTGTTTAAAGGCGACGTCAAATTGGTTCGACCAGCAGCAGGAAGTCTTGACTTACAACAGCCAGATGACCTTCGAACCCGTCTTACATCCACGAAGGGTGACGATGTGGCCTCTGATGCAGTCGTAGAGCAGAGCACGTTGGTCCTTATCGGCAGTTGGCAGCACGCTAGCAATCAATTGACTTCCAGTCACAGAAAGCGCGAGATCAACGATCATCGCCCGGCGGGATCTGTATTGAATGCCTTAGTACCGAATAACGTGGAGCGACGGTGACTTACCCTTTGGCGGGCTCACACATTCTTCTCACAACGCGGTCAAGGGTGTCCTTGCCCCCCTCCTTGAGAGCCTTGGTTACGCTCTTGTAACCTTGTTCGTTGGTAGCATATTCGAGAAGACCAGAGATGAGATGGTCGAGCGTGAGGCTGCGATGCTTGTCCGAACCGTGCTCCAGGACTACGAGGTTAAACGTCAGTATGACTAAAGGTTCCATAACGAAAGGAGACCCACTATGTTGAACGCAGTAAGAGCCCCACTGACTTTTCGTTACCTCACTGAAGACGCCGACCCCTTGGTTCAACAATTCATCAACGATGCCATCCTTGGCCAGGTCTTCGAGATTCTCGAAAGCGTGCTATTGCGGATATCAGAAAAGAAAGGAAGACGACGGAAAAGAATGTATACCTGAACGACAAGTGATCCAGTCTCATGACACGCCAACGCCGCCCACTTGCCTTTGAGAGACTTGTTTACACTAGTAGTAGAGCGCCGATGAGATCCCGCCAGTCAGTAGAAATGAATTCACTAACTATGCAAAAATCGGTGGCGCCGGAGGCGTCCACGAAAGCTCCATGATCTGAAGACTCCGTTAGGGACATGCGGGGAACAAAGATCGAATGGTTGCCTCACCTTGCTCCAGACATGGCTGGCGTGTTTGTTCACGAGCGTTTGAGCTGGATCGCCGAGGAGCAACTCGGAAACGATCAGCAGGCGGATGTCTTCCTCGCAATCAAGCGCCTTTTGAAGAACATGGCAACCATAGCAATTGGTGGCGAGCTCTACAATCCGCCCTCTAAGCAAGACGATCAGCCAATGTCGAGACTTGATAAAATTGAAGTTTACCTCATGCACGCAACGATTTTGCGCCTCTCCTCCACCGTTGACGCGGCCTCGAGACACCTTTGAACGGCCCAGTTGCCGAAGCTGAAAGACTAGTCAGCGACGTATTATCCGAGGGCGAAAATCCCTAGCTTACCGGTGTGCCATCATTTCGAAACCCCTTGCGCAAATAGCATCAACAATCTTACTGCGCTCAGCGGCGTCGGCGACCTTGAGCTTTTGTTGCAAGAATATGGAGGCTTGCTGGTCAGAAGACTTGATAATGCGAGCAACGAAAGAGTGATATGGCGGCGAGGACGAAGGATGGAGCAAGGACAAGAAATTAATAGGCTGAAAGAAAACCGTAGTTAGCAATAGAAACGATATTGACAATTAACGAAACGTACTTCGTGTGCGGCTTGCGGCGAAGAATTGGAGGCGTGGTAAGAGAAGGACGAGCGAAGACCGACGCCACCAGGTGGATCGAGGGCGGCGGAGTTGGATAGCCCGAGTCCGTTTCCATTGAGGACGGGGTTTTCGACCGGCTCCGGATGAATCCAATCGCTAGAATGAAAGTCTGACTGGGACTGAGTTGCTGGCTGGGGTGGAGGAACATGCCAATCAGCCGAGTTATTTTGAGTGCGGTTAGTAGCAGCCGTTCCAACAGGGTCTGGTCGGAGAGTCAACGGATGAGCTGGGATTGTGGGCGACTGGTAGAGAGAAGGCGGAAGACTGGTGGGAGGAGACACTTGATAAAGTGACTGGGAGTGATCAAAGGATTTGTAGTAGGGTAACGAGTGGTGGGTAGGGCCTTGTAGGTACGCTGCATATGGATCTGAATGATTGGGACGCGTCGGCGAGGTGGGCTCAAAGAGCAGCGAAGGCTGGTTGATGTATGATCCTGGACGCACAGACTCGTACGGCGAATGCAACTGCTTCGAGTCGAATGGCCGCGTCGGAGACATGTCAGTGGGCGTCAACAACGCGCTGGACACCGATGCAGGCGAATATTCTGGAGAGCCTTCAAAATTGAGACTAAGAGGCGGTTTTGGGTCCGGCGAGTTGAGGTTCAGCGTCCTGAGGAGCTGCTCGACGTGCTACAGGCCAAAACAGTAAGCTCTATGCTCATATATGCGTTCGAAAAAGTACATACAGTATCGTCAAAGTCACCAGACGGGCT
The DNA here is from genome assembly GCA_003314085.1 of Hymenopellis raphanipes. Classification (NCBI taxonomy): domain Eukaryota; kingdom Fungi; phylum Basidiomycota; class Agaricomycetes; order Agaricales; family Physalacriaceae; genus Hymenopellis; species Hymenopellis raphanipes. The sequence continues at coordinate 36,558 of QLPD01000582.1, forward strand.
GTTCCTTTTGCGGCCATCCCCAATGGCGCCGATGACGGTGTTCTTGGGGGCCCCGTAGACGTCGGTAGTGGTCTGTACTGGACCAAAGACGTCTTCGCGGGTAATGACCGGCTGCTGCTGCTGCTGGTAGTGCTGGTGCATGGTACGAAAAGTCTGGTCGTGTTCCGCCACTCTAGAGAACGAATCGAGCGCCTTGGGCCAAGTCGATTCGGACGGTTGAGGCTGTGGGGCCCAGATGGATGGTTGTCGGGGTCGGTCGTCCATTACGATGAGACCAACGGCGAGAGAGAGATATGTAAGTGGCTGGACGACGTCGGCAACGATGACAACGATGAAAACGACGGTGGTGGGCTCGGGGGCAAGGAAAGGCTGGTGATGGTTGGTGGAAGACAACGACGAGACCCACCAGACTCTTTTTAAATGTACTCGGTCATGCTTCTGTGAACTATGTAGAAGATTCACATCCCAATTTGGAACGCTATTTACCCTTTCGGGGCTGCCTCCCCCTTCCGCCTTTTCGCTTCACTTTGATGGCGAATCCTCGTATCCAGGTCACAGAAGACTGGGGCGCTTTTCATTTCGGGTCGTCTGCGCCTTGCTCAGTCCAATTTCACCCTTGAACAGCCCTCCGCTGTGGCGTACACTTATACCGTCCTTGTCCGCCTTTACGCCGGATTCATGTTTCGATTCTGCCAGGCGACGATTGAGGTAAAACCGTTCGTGAAGATTGTGGGGCCAGCGTATAATCTTGAGCATCTTTAGCTTCGCGTTTGAATGCCGATACTAGACCCAACCAAGCGAAAATTTTCCCACCGACAGCTAAAATATCTTTCTGCACCCGAATGGCGAAAGCTTTTCACCGACTGGCAACTGTAGAGTTGGCGCAGAAGCTACAGGAAATGATCGACATACGCGCGTCCATGACATGCCTCGAGGTGAGAAGTTTCGAGCGATCGCGGGTGCGTAGACACGCGTAATTACGCGTCCAGTCTGGCCAGAACGTCTATTTAAGACTTCTCGAGTCCCCAAGCGTAAGTTAGTAGGCTGGAATGCTGAGCAAAGGCAAGCATTCTTAGGTCTAGTGACCGGGTTGTTGAATATTTAATCTTGTTCCTTCGATCGCTCCGCTCCTGGAGCCTGTCAAGAAGAATCTCCTCCTCGGAATGTGATTATCGAGTTCACAAAGAGCTGCCAGCGCGTGTAAAAACAAGGCTACACACAGGACTAAATTCTTCTGGTCGTTGAATAACGCTCTCAAGGAGAACAAATCAAGACAGACCTAGTTTTGCCCTTCGGCTGAGGCGAGGCTAGAGCAGCCCCAATGTTCTTTCTGCCACGCGAGAACCTGACATGATCAATGTTCGTGTTCGAATCGTGATACTCTGAGATTCCAAGAAGTAACTTCGGCATAATCGAATCCGAGTCTACATGCTATACCATATATCTGCTTGTCCAGCCATCAGCAACGATTAGTTTAGGGAAAGGTTGGGCATTGAGAACAAACCTAAATCACCTGCCCGACCGTACAACATGATACATGTCACCTAACGACCACAAAGGGAAAAAGACGCGTTCGACATGAAGTGTTCCAGATAAGATGCAGCGTTAAGATAGAATTCGGTGAGAGAGGAGGAATTCGGTTACCGACGGCTCCGAATCCGATGTTTTAGGACGGCGTCACCTTCAAAAGCAAACATACGCCCACGTACTGCACTGCATATTGGGCTTATCAGTATCAGCACCCACTAAGACAAGCGCGACGCGCTCAGGACGCGCTATCTCTATGCCGTTTCGAGTTTCGTGATAGAGCCTGATTTGCCGCCTTACGCTGTAGTGAAAATCGGCTCAAACGCGCGCGCGCCCCACTTACTCAGCTCCAAGATCCAAGATCCACGACCCACTTCCTACGCGCCGTAACTGACGCAACCTTCCTCGCATCACTGCCGCTCTTCGGATATCACCTTCCCATTCCAGTAACAATTTTAGTCTATCCGAACGTGGTCCTATCCTATCCAGGATATTATATGAAATAATGTCTCACACCCAATCTATTGTTCTTGCTCTTGTTCTTGTGCCATGTCATCTTTATCCATTATCCTTGCCCTTCTCGCTATTGTCTTATACTACTATGCTCTCTCTCAACGAAGACACAGCAAACTTCCTCCCGGTCCCAAAGGCTGGCCCTTGATTGGTGTAAATTACTCTTTCCCAAAATCTCATAACACTTACACCATTCAGAATCTCTATGACATGCCCAAACCCGACAGCCCCTGGCTCGTCTACTCCTCCTGGGGCCTCAAATACGGACCCATCTGCTCCGTCACCCTCATAGGCCAACCCATGATCATCATCAACTCCTCCTCCCTCCTCTCAGAGCTCGACAAAAAAGGCTCTACCTACTCAAACCGCCCTCGCCTCGAAATGGCTGGGGAGCTCATGGGCTACTCAAACACCGTCGTCTTACTGCAACACAACGCGCGCTTCCGAAACTTCCGCCGCCATATCGCGAGATTGATGGGCACGGCGCACGCGATAGAAAAGTATCACCCAATGATTGAAGAAGAGATGCGGCGGCATCTAATGCGCATGGTGGCCCATTCCGACCAGCTTGATGAGAGCTTAAGAAAGTGCGTTTTTTTTATCCGCCTCCACCTGAAGACATACATAGGACTGAAGCACGTATTACTACTAGAACATCTGGCGGTATCATATTGAAAGTGACATATGGGATCGACGTCAAGGAAAAGGACGACCCATTCGTCGACCTCATCCGCCGCTCCAACGCCTACTTCATAAAGGCTACAACGCCCGGTGCCTTTCTCGTAGACGTCTTCCCAACCCTACGATTCATACCTGAATGGATGCCCGGTGCCGGGTTCAAGCGTCTCGCGAAAGTAGGGCGCAAGCTCTTCGACGCTGTCGTCGAGGTTCCTTTTGCTTTCACACAAGCGCAGATGGTGACTCACCTCTACTAGTACTATTGCTTGTAATTATAGCTCATGCCACTCAAATAGGCTGCTGGTAACGCTCCGCCTTCATTCATAGCCGACTCACTGGAGAACGAAGACGACCTCACCGCTAGCGAACTTCTCGATATCAAGCACACCGCTGCATCTTTATACGGCGGTCAGTTCCCTCGTCTTACCTTATGTAGCCTGAAATTCATTATTATCACTATAGCCGGCGCCGATACAACCGTCTCAGCGCAGATGGCTTTCTATCTCGCTATGATTCTTCGACCCGGTATGCTCTACACTCCACCCTTATTCTCGTCTAGCGTCTTATTCTGATCTAGACGTCCAAGCCAAAGCCCAAACCGAACTCGACACCGTCGTGGGCCGAGATAGACGACCAAACTTTGGAGACCGCGAGCAGCTTCCGTACATCGGCGCCATCGTCACAGAGGTTCTGAGGTGGAATCCTGTAGCTCCGCTTGGTTTGTAGACCTCCTTATTCCTTATACATAGACACATCCACTAACAGCACAAGGCTTTCCCCACACCGCATCCGAAGATGGCCTCCTAGGCGGATATTTCATACCGAAAGGCTCTATGATCATAACGAACCTATGGTGCGTTTACTCCTCCTTCAACAGCATCATTGAAAGTCACCCGTCGGAAAAATAGGCAAATGCTACACGACCCAGACGTGTACCCAGACCCATTCACCTTCGAGCCCTCTCGACATCTCGGCGACACCAACACCAAACAGAAAGACCCTCGACATGCGTGCTTCGGATACGCCCGACGGTACTGCGCAGGATCGCACATGGCCGAAGCAGCCCTCTTCATCTGCATCGCTATGACGCTGTCCGTCTTCGATATCACCAGCGCCGAGGATGGTGTGCCAGTACATGAACAGACGTCTGGGACTGTTAGGTATGTGTGGACTGAAGGTTGAGGTTTTGCCGGTTAATAATGACGAACAATGCAGTCATCCGAAACCGTTCAAGTACTCGTTGAAACCGCGCTCGGAGAAGTTTGCGGCTTTGAAATTGGTGTTTGGAGATTTGTAACTTACCTTTGTCCATAATGTTCTTATAATTGTGGCGTGCTTTATACTAGCGTCTGTTCAGGGGGACTCCGTTAGAGATATTCCTTGTTTCGAATTGCACTGCTAGGCATATGTAGTTTCGCGAATTATAATTCAACAAAGATAACGCGAGATTCAACACGTACATCCGGCGGCTCTTGCTGTGTTGTTTAAATCCGCTCGTGATATCAAAAAAGGCTGGTATAGGCCGTGCGGAAACTTAGCCACACATTCGAATTCAAACGAACAATGGATTGAGGAATCCAAGCTCAGCCTGAGGTCGTCCGGCCGGTCATTGATCAACGAGATGCCACTAGCGAAGATCGGACTGGAGCACGACGTCCCAGCAACCAACCCGCTTGACCACCCTGGCACGACGATCTCAACGTTCTGGCCTTCAAGTTGCATTGAAGCGACCTGCCGAGGGCCGCCAGGTATGCAGTTACAGCAGCATTTTGGACGGAAGGCCGCGTGAACACTCGAGAGAAGCCTCCGCTACTGAACTTTGTCACCGCTAAACCTGTGATTGCGCTGACGGAGGTCGCGGTGGCCAAAGTCAGTGTCCCAAAGCTTTCGCCAGACATTCAATGTTTTCCCAGGTGGTCGAGTTTTCGTCCGTTACCTGTATGACTTTAGAACGATGTACAACGAATATCATTCACCTACGGCCCTTGTACTTTGTGCAACATCGAAACACTTCAAATACACACACGTGGTTCTTGATGTTCACTTGGCCAATGATAGCAATTGCTTGACTCATCTTTAAAGTCCAAGATAGTCCTCATGAGTGGTAGCCATCTCCAGCTGGTACACATTTGAAGTCTCCAGCAGACTTCCCCAAACTGAAAATCTTGTACGTGGATTGTTGGGGTCTGTGGGAGCCGTCTGAGCGCTGTGAGTGACAGCCTTCTAGAGCCCATATTGACTGCTAGCAGTGGAGCCTGGATGAACCGCAGTATCAGGCGAGGTGAGAACTTAGAAGATAGTCAACACCATCACGTGCCGGCCGATTTGCCGAACAAGACATTCTTGACTTCTTGAACGTTGAACGTTGAACCCTAACAGCCACTGCTAGCTAACTTAACATCGAAACACTTTAAATACGCCATACATGGAGCGAAATTATCCACTTCTTCAGCCTCCATTTTTGAGTTAGCCAATCACAGCAACTGCTTGACTCATCTTGAACCGGACAGCCCTAATAATTGGTAGTAGCTTTCGCCATAGTCTTTCCGCCGAAAAACTGGCTATCGTCTCCAGCAAGTGGTACACCTAAGTCTCTAAAGTCGTCTCTGAATTCCGTTCTTGGTGGAGGAAAGGTATCTCTTTGGACAGCCTGTTTCCAGCATTACTGTTCTAATCATACAGTGGCGGTGTCCCTACCAACACCCTTGTTATATCAATAATAATAGTGCTGTAATGACACTTTCCTTATTTCCCGACAATACTTTTGCTCCTACGGTCCTCTCCCAAACTATTTTCTGTGAGTTGTGGACGCTTGTGGACCCACCTGCCTTATTTGGACCTTGTCTCTTACCGTCATGGCCCCCATCCTCCCCAGCGGAAAGTTCCTCCGCATTTACGATTCCCTTCCCCCAGAGGCCCAACGGAAACTCGTGGAATCGCACCTGGGCGCTGTCCTTGATAACGGTCCGCGAAAACGAGCCAAACGGGTGGTATGCTCGGCTGCGCGCTTTCGACGGCGTCAGGCAGCCATCCCCGCCCTTGACTACAGACAAAAGAAGCGAGAAATCAACGCGTTACTCAGCGAGCTCGCTCGAGACGCGAAATGCTCGTTCGTCAAGGACCGCTCGAACCGTGCCCAGATCATGGCCGAGATCATTCAGAGCATCGCGAGCTGGCTATCTGACATGTGGATCCTGGTCTACCAGCATTTTGTCCAGTTCAGGGAGGCCCACGGCTCTCTACTCTTCATTGCCGACGTCCTAAAAAAGCTGAGCGACGGCTCGCGTGTCGGTGGGTGTCCGTGTGCCACGAAGGCGTGTGAGGTGGACATCACCATTCGCACGATGACGGGCAAGGATATCAAGCATTTCCAGTTCCACGGCTGCCATCATATCACCACTGCTCTGCTGTGGATGTGGCGCGAGCTTTTCGTGTCCATGTCCGTGTCGGGCGGCCGTCGAGCACTAGACCAGATCCCGTCAATGCTCCAGGACATCGAGGACGCGCTAGGCTGGCGTTCACTTGTCCGTATTCTCTATGGTGGAAGTTACGGTGATGGTGTGGAATCCGATAGCGAATTGGAGGGAGACTGGGAGGACATGGAGGATGATGAGGACGACGATGAGGACGAGGAGGAAAGTGACTTGGAACCCTCACACGGCAGTCGATGCATCTGCAATTTACACTCTACTCATTGGAGCAACGAGGTTAACCAGCAGCGCCTACATCTCCGTCGTCTCGTCAAGAAACATCTCCATACTCTCTTCACCCTTGCCCCCTCTCATGATCTTTATTGTGCACTCAAGGATCTCGGATGCCGAGCTCTCATCACTACCCTCTCAAAGGTTGCCCCAGCCAGCTCTGATAATGTCGCCGCCGCTCTGGAAATATACGCCGCCGAAGACGATGCCCCATCCATCATGAAACTTCTTGATCAACACTCGTATTTCTTGCGTCCACGAGACGCCCCCGTTTTGCAATTAGCTTCCCACGTCCTTGCTGCTCGTTACCGCACTAAAGTAATCGCTCTCCTCGAACGCGAAATGGGCGAAACCGTGCATGCAGTCGCAGCTGCTGTGCGCATGACATTCTGCTATATAGAGGATCCCAAACACACATCCGAGCTCACTCGCATCCTGCGTCTACCTGCAGCTTCTTCGCAGCGTGCAGACCGCATTGAGCAGTGGGTAGATTCCGTAGTTACTCCGTCTTCTGGTCATCTTCACGCAGTCGCCTTTGCTGCCATGATGATGGGTATCCCCGCGCCTGTCGATGAAGGCGAGGACGCAGACGCCGACTTTCTTGGCCATTTAGACCTCGATCCGAATGATCCTGATCTGGAGGATATCAGGGAGGAGATGCGACCGCCCCTCGGGGAGCGGTTCGAGGGTTGGTGTGAGGTGGCCGGTGCTACCAAAGGGAGTGCCGCAGCGCTGGCAAAGGTGTACGCCAAAATCGTCGAAGTGATGCCGTTCTTGAGGGCGCACGATGTCGTGGAGGCGATGCAGACCAGAGTTTCGGACCGGCCGAGTAAGCGGTATGTCAGCGATGCGTTGGCTGCGCTGTCGTCCTTCTCCAAAATGCAGCGGAAGAGGATTGCGCTCAAGAACAAAAAGCGGAGACAGGATCAAGATGACGGCCCGCCACCTCTCGAGCCGATGTCGCCTGTCTCGTTCTCATTGGGCGCGACTGGCTTTGCATTCTCGTTTGCAACTGCTGCGCCTCCTCCGCCTCCTCCTCCGCTTGCCGGGCATTCATCCTTTGGTGGCATTGACGATGTAGATTGAGGTATGTACCTTTTTCCATGCTAGAGGATTCCGTCTAACAAAATCGCTTAGTTCGGGATCACGCATATTCAGATTGTATCGCTGCATCATATATTACTGTACATCAAGATAGTATCGCAAGTTTCGTATTTGCATCAATTTGCATTGCACTTGTCGTGGTTTCCAGGTGGCTTCAACAAGAATGTTGGTAGGCACAGTGCCTATGATTGGAGTCCAGTAATGCTGGAGACAGGCTGTCTAAAAGGAGGCTACTTTTACCAGCAATGTCACTGAACAAAGAAGACATTCATCAACTGACATTTCCAGTTTGTGTATACTTTGGGAAGTCTGATTAATGAAAGTTTGATAGCTGGAGATGGAAAGACTTTGGAAATGCTACCAATCATGAGAGCTGTCTTGGACTTTCAAGGTGACTTCTTGTCACTCCCGTACTCGGCTGATACTGCGGTTCATCCAGGCTCCACTGCTAGTAGTCAATATGGGCACTAGAAGGCTGTCACTCACAGTGCTCAAACGGCTCCCACAGATCCCAACAACCCGCGTACAAGAATGACAAATTGCGACGACGATGGGACATCATTCCTAGCCCAGTGAAAAACTTCAAGTTAATGATTCCTCTGTGAAGTTGATATGTTTTCACAGATGCCTATAAACCGCCGCGCCTGCAACTCGGGGTGAGATCAGCTGAATACCATGCCGACTGTCCGATCCTATGCCAGCTCGCGCAACCACAGACCACACTACGAACTGCGTTACAATGGGTCTTGCGAAAGTCGGCTATTATCTTTGGATTTTTGGGCTCTCTGCCCATTCAAGCAGACATCCTTCACGCCAATGTACATGTATAATAGCCCTCATGTTCCATTTTCGAGGCCGTGGTATTCTGTCTGTAAATATGGTTGCACGCTCGACTCTGAGCGCTATGCTGCTGGCTTTATCCTCTACTGCGAATGGGCGTGTTACGCGTCGTGCTATGGCCATCCACGACGAGCGCGGTTCAGCGCCCGACACCTTTGTGAAGGCTGAACCGGCTGCTGTGGACGCGACTTTGAACTTCCGCATCGGTATCACCCCGAAGGACATCGACGGTCTCGAGAAGGCGACGCTCGCCGTCAGCGAGCCGGATAGCGCCCTCTACGGACAGCACTTGAGCTTTGACGAGGTTAGTGGCGTTTACCAACCCGTCGGTAGAGTACTCACGACCTCCTAGGTTAAAGCGTTCGCAGCTCCAACACCCGAGAGTGTGGCTCTGGTGACTGAATGGCTATCGGACAATGGTATCTCGGACGTTACGACTAGCGGTGCTTTCGACGACTGGCTTACTTTTACGATTCCCGTGAGCAAAGCGAGCTCGCTTCTCAATGCTAATTTCGACAACTTTGTTCACACCCCAACCGGTGAACGTGTGATCCGGACACTGGCGTATTCCATTCCTGCCGACCTTCTACCGCATATCGAAGTTGTCCACCCGACGACGTCATTCGCGAAGCAGAGGTTTGGTGGCCCCACACCTATCATGTCTATTCCTATTCCTGGAACGTCGAATGTTACGGACCGAGCGCTTCCCGCCCCAGCATCGTGTGCATCTACTGTGACACCAGCCTGCTTGCAGGCGCTGTACGGCATTCCGAACGCGCGCGCCACAGTCATCAAACCGACTCGCAGTTTCAGGGTTTCTCAACCAGTTCGCAAACGTGAGTACATGGCTGATTCTTCATCTATTTAGGGGTTACTCAGCAGCATACAGCAAGCCGATCTGAGGACCTTCCTCACCGTATTAAGATCTGATATGTCAAATGCTACTACTTTTACTCTTCAAACTCTGGCTGGTGGTCAGAATCCTCAAGGCGCCAATCAGGCTGGTCTCGAGGCTGTAAATAACCTCGTTCGGTTCTCGAGTTTGCCTTACTAAACCTGTCTGCAAAACTTGGATATCCAATATACCGTCGGTGTTGCCACCGGTGTACCGACTGTGTTCATTTCTGTTGGCGATAGAACAACCGACGACATTGAGTGTTTCATGGATATCATCAACTTCTTGAATGTGCAGACTGCTCCTCCACAGGTAAGGACAGTTCCTTTCAGTGTCATCCTATTGTTAATTTTAAATGTTGTCCAGGTTTTGACGACCAGCTATGGATTTGACGAAGAGGCTATTCCTTACTGGATCGCAATGTAAGTTGCAGAATTCATCCCTGAGACTTGCTCTGACGGAGACGACACTAGTCGCCTATGTAACGCGTACATGGCTCTCAGCGCTCGGGGAGTGTCTATTCTATTTGCCTCTGGTAAGTGAATGACCCTCGTGATACGACTATTTCTCAAATGGGAAAGGTGATGGCGGTGTATCTGGTGTCCAAAGTCGGTCTAATCCAATACCCGTTCAATATTATTCATCTCTACTCTTCAGGCAAATTTTGCCTTCGCTTCATTCCCACTTTCCCATCAGGTTGCCCTTTCGTGACCTCCGTCGGCGCGACTGGCAGAGGTATGAACCAGGAAGTAGCTGCAGCATTCAGTAGCGGTGGATTCTCTCGAGTGTTCAAGCGGCCTTCCTTCCAAAATGCTTCTGTCACTGCATACCTGGCGGCGCTCGGCAACACCAACTCTTGGCGCTTCAATGCTGCTGGGCGCGCATTCCCGGACATCGCGGCACAAGGCCATAACGTTGAGATCGTCGTGGGTGGTCAACTAAGTTTGGTCGATGGAACGTCGGCCTCCAGCCCAATCTTCGCTAGTGTCATCGCGTTGATCAACGACCGCCTTATCGCTGCTGGAAGACCTGTGCTCGGATTCCTCAATCCATTGTCCGTATGATTCTCATTTGAATTCGAATACGTGACTAAATTTCCGCCCCAGCCTGTATGCCAATCCGCAGGCTTTCTTCGATATTACGAGCGGAAACAACCCGGGATGCAAGTATCGGTTTCCTCTTGGATTGCTGTCATGTTGACCCATTTCAAAGGTGGCACCAATGGCTTCCCTGCAAGAGCCGGATGTGAGTTTATCTTCTTTTTCTATTATGCATTGAATCTCATGTTATTTTTTTGACAGGGGATCCTGTATGTCTGAATATTATCTTGTCCTCTTTACTACTAACAGGGAGGTTAGGTGACCGGCCTCGGCACGCCAAACTTTGCTGCGATGCTCTCTGCTGCAGGTTTGTGATGACTCGGAATATTGTACGAAGAATTTCGGTGTGTAAGCATGATGAAGTTGAAAAAAAGTTGACGGAATTGCGGCCCTTCGTTCTCCGGTTGAATTGCGACTGGCGAAGCGATGCGGCAGTGACAATGAATGTCTCTAACGGAGTGCCACGAACACGATGCTTATTATAATGTTCCCATATCGGTGAGAGTCCAAGTACCGTTCCAAAGGTCCGAAGCCTGGGTGGTTCGAACCATACAGCAATGAAGCTATTCGGATTGAGACGCATTTGATTTTTTGAACGATAAACATGCAACAATAGCCAAGGAGTAGGCCCAGACCAGCACCGAGAATCTTGAGTGCGTTTAAGAGTGAAGTCTAAGGTGGTGGTGATAGCCTCGTTTGCGGACAAGACGACGTGGCCTCGCATGTTGTCTGATCCCTCGCGAGGTAGAGAGCCAGTACCCTAGTGTGTTTCTCGTGGGACTCCGATAATCGTCGTGAATAATCTGCCCCAGGAGAAGTGAGACGATGATCGCAGGTGTGGCGAAAGACGAAGAACATGGTACTTGTACCCACCATGACTGTTCCAAGTCAGTTGAAAACATATCCTGTTTTAGACTCGAAGTCTAAAACCTTTCTTTTCCTGACTCAGTCCTGAAGCTCTACCGCTGTGGATTGTCCGTGAACAACTTTCTGGAGAGTATGAGTTAGAGACTCAGTGCGAGTAGGTAGGGCCTTATGACATCCCTTCCGGCGACAAACCGGCTATCAACAATCGGTCGGCCATTTCTCTGCCCTTGGCCTCCCCCAGCAAGTAATAGGCAACATGGCCATTTATTGTGCGGCCTGCTACGTGGCGCCCGCATCCCCGTTCAGTGTCGTGCTCGTCTGACCACCCGCACGCCGAGGTATGCCCATGATTCACCGTTTGCGTCGTCTTTTGACATTGCAGAGACAGCTAAACGAAACGAAGTGACCCCTCTTGTTGACAATGTCAACCACAGGACAGCCGCAATCAGTCTAAAAATACTCTGTGGAACAGGGTGGTATGAGGTCGACTTCGAAAAAGCCTCATATAAGTACCTCCAGACTATGCGTCTCATTTCCATCGCACCATGAAGTCCCTAACTGTGCCTGCGTTACTGCTCGCCGCGTCTCCCGCTTTCGCTGGCATCCATGAAGAGTGGTGGGACATCACTTACGTCGAGAACGTCAATCCGGATGGTCTCTATGCACGCAGAGTGATTGGCGTTAACAATACTTGGCCGTAAGTCGACGCACGGCTCCTGTAACGACCTATCTTCTGATTGTATGATTTCTAGTCCTCCTGCAGTGGATGTTTCCGCGAAAGACTCCCTAGTGCTTCACGTCTCGAACTCCTTGGATAAACTTGCGACCATACATCATCATGGGATGTTCTTTAATTCGACAGGCTGGATGGATGGCGCGCTTATGGTAACGGAATGGTATGGGTTTGTTCACTTCCTCTTTCCTAGGCTCTGACATTGTAAAAGCGGTATACCTCCTGGCGGGAGTTTCGACTATGTCGTTCCGATCAACTCGTCTGGTCAACACGGAAGCTTCTGGTGGCATGCTCATGCGAAGGTGAGGCTTCTTAGTCCCCCACTTCGTGCACTCCTGACGTTGCTTTTAACCGTGACGCATAGGGTGAATATGTCGACGGTTTGCGGGGACCTCTAAATATACATCCCGCCGTCGAAGCCTACGAGTATGACGCGGAGTTCACTGTCGTTGTTGGTGACTGGTATCACGACGAGCATTCCGTTCTGCTTGAGCAATTCATCAACGTTGCGAATCCTCGTGGAGTAGAACCTATACCTGGTGAAAGGACTTTCTATCCCTTGAGTTTTCTTTCTAAGCCATCATACTAGATTCGGCGTTGATATACTTCGCGCAGAACGGCGCCTACTTGGCGCCACGTCCCGGCACAACATCTGGAAACGTCGGGTTTAATAGCAATGCTAGCCTTCCATTCGAAGCCGGGAAGACGTATCGTCTTCGCCTAGTGAATACCTCTGCGTTTGCCATGTTCTTCTTTTGGATTGATGGACATGATATGCGTATCGTGAGTGCTTGTTGTTTCGAATACTACACCAGGGTAGCCTAATAGTGCTACCTTTTAGATTGAAGTTGATGGGGTAAGCGCAGCTGTCATCTTCATCGTCCTTGAAATTAATGCGAATTCTTAGATTGACGTGGAAGAATCGCCCATAGACCTGATCAGTCTCAGTGTCGCTCAAAGGTACTCGGTACTTGTTACTGCTCGAAACGACACCAAGGCCAGTAATTGGGCGATACACGCTAACATGGATACCACTATGTTCGATACTGTGCCCGCTACTCTCAACCCGAGTACGCCGCCTCCGCTCTCCAAGCCCGACGTGTCTAACAGTCTTCTTCAGATGTAACTTCCTCGATTACTTACGCTTGCTCTACGACGACTACAGACCTTGGCTTCATCGATGAATACGTTGCCGTCAACGACACATCCCTTGTGCCACTCGATGTCAAATCCCCACCAGAGCCGACGAAGACGATAGAATTAGAAGTCACATTTGCCTTGATGGACGACGGCACAAATCGCGCCATGTTCAACCAAATAACCTACAATATGCCCAAAGTGCCAGCTATATTCAGCGAGCTTAGTCTAGGCAAGAACGCCACACTAGCATCGGCCTACGGGCCCTTGAGTTTTGTGCTCGACCACCTTGAAGTCGTTGACATCGTCATCAAGAACGGCGATACAGGAAAACATCCCTTGTGAGTCATATCACTTTTACTTTTGCCTCGACGTACTGATCATACTTCTTTGCAGCCATTTTCACGGACACGCGCCCTGGATCGTCGGACGTTCTGACAACTACACATCTGATGATCCAGCACTCAACCCGCCCATTCAAAAAAACCAGGTCAACCCAATTCGCAGAGATACAGTGCTCGTTCCATCGGGTGGCTCAGCGACATTGCGTATCATAGTCAACAACCCCGGGACATGGCTCATGCATTGTAAGTGACGGACTATTTGCAGCTTGTCTATCTCCATCTCATTCGTACCTTCTACAGGTCACATCGAATGGCATCTCGAAGTCGGCCTCGCCGTTCAGCTGATTGCAGCTCCCCTCGTTGCGCAGGAGCGAAGCAAGTACAGAGTTCCAGAGAAGATGTATGACAACTGTCGGGCGCTGAACGTTCCCTTCTCTGGGAACGCTGCTGGTCATCCATCGGCTACCGACTTGAGTGGCTTGACGCTGGGTCCTTACCCCCTGAAGCCGGGCTGTGAACCCAAGGGAGGGCAGGGTATGTGTCTTGTTACAGCTCGAAAATGTATTTACTGACGACTTTGTATGACAGATGAGGAGATTGAACAAGAAGTAGCGGAGCAAAGCAGACGCTAAAGAGATAGATTACTACATTCAAAGCGACTAGAAACATAACGCGATCCACTTGTAGCCATGAGCTATAACTCATTGTAACACCAGAGCTTCAATCTTGCTGTTCAGGCCACATGGCCGCGCGAAATAATGAGTTTCTCACGCCATCCTCCTTCACAACTATCCACGACACCAAGTCGAAGACGAACCGCGGAGTTAGCTGCCGATGGTAAGCTCTTATTCTAGCACCGTCATGTTATATATCGCATTCGCCTGCCGCCATTTTAAGACTGAATTTTGATAGCATGGCACCTTTCTAAGATCTGTGATGATCACCGACATCGACACGCCCAAGCAATGCATGCAGTTCTTCCTGCTTACTCCTACCATTGGTAACATCATCCTTGGTGGTCTTGTTGTCGATGCAGTCGCACACAGAATCACGGAGGGCATCCCTCTCCTTCTCTAGTCACCACTTCGCGTTGTATACCCTTGTATTACCATGAATATACCCGTTCCTGAATCCTGATGTGCAATCGTGAAGCGACAAGTCTAATTCTAGGCGAACCCGTCCCCGCAGATCATAGAGCTTTACCATACGGGGAGTCCCCGACACGGATGGTAGACCCGCAAGTATAGTCGGATTTGAGTTGCCGTGCTACGAGATTGGGGATAACGATAACTTGGTTGTTTCGCCGATACGTACAGGTTTCGTATGCTGACAGTTTACATGTACACCTTCTGCTTAGAGCGAGCTGCGGGACGCTACAATATGTGCCCGCCGGATAGTTGTCCAACGAGACATAGAGGCCGTTTTGTGCACATGCAGGAGATATGCGTTGCTCATAAACAAATACCCTGGCTGTGAACTTTCATATATACCGCGTGTGCTTGGTCGAGAGGCTTGCGAACTGCAGAGGTCCAACGTGCCTTGTTGGGTACTTAGACGATCATGGGCTCACGAGTCCACTCTCCCCAAAAAATATGAGGAATAGCTTCTGAACATAATACTATCTTGATCCATGAAGAAAGTAAATCAACCAGAAACCTGAAGTGCTGGGAAGAACTTCAAGAAGATTTGTTTCGGAGTTTGCCGATAATGATGGGATAGCACAGCTTCCCTGATTGCTGCTTGCTTCTGCCTCTCATCATGCTACCTGGCCAACTTTTGAAAAAGGCAAGGACGGAGAAAAGTCCTGCTCTGACTTAGTAAATCAACGCCTTTGGAGCTCCTGCGGCGCTAGCCTTGGACTATTCCTGCAATGCCACGAACAGCGAGTTGCGTCACTCAACCCCATCTCAACAGTATACGCCCGCGCAGCACAGGACTCTGCAATGTTTTCTTTCTGCCGGATCCTGACGTTAAACGCATTAACGCAGGATCTGATAACCTCCGCGAGTATACGGGGATGCGGGCGCAACGATATCTGAGATCGTTCATCAGTGGCCATCTAGGGATCCAAATCTGTGCGGTTAACGCATGACAGTCAATCGTAAGTGACCGCAATCTAATCCCGAAAGCTCACGATCAGGCTGACTATCCGCGTTTAGAGAGATTCTGTTATGACAGTCCGACTCGCATCACGCTGGAGGTGAGACTTTTTTTTCGTTCCTCCAAGTCTCAAGGACCTACACGACAAAGCAGCGCCCAGACGCCTATATAACGATACACATGAATGCCATGGATCTTCAGAATCCTACGGTTTCTACATCCAGTCGAGCAGAACATGTCTTCTCCTGTCGCTTCCTACTTTGCTCTTTCCGCCCAGGCTCCAGCGGCTCTCAAGTCGCTGAGGCAGTCCGTGCCGTCGAAGGTTTCGGCACTTCAGTCTTTGTTCGCAGTTCCAACTGCGACTGAACTGCAAGCCTGTTGGGAACTTTGCCGTCTTCAGAACGGCATGGGTTGTGCCACAGTTTTCCTTCCAGTTGGTCAGTTACTCCCTCGTTCTGATTGGGTTACGAAGCTGATGATCTTTCTCGTAGCTTGGTCTATCGCCATGGTTTACCACGCCCAGGCTAGTCTTACCGGTCTCGAAGCACTCACGCGTGCCTTCGTTTATTTCTTCCTCTGCATCGGAATCAAATGTTTGGTACGTGACCGCGTTCTTGCTCCCCTCGTTTATTAAAGGCTAACTTGTTTTCGATCAGATCATGACCATTGACGATATCCTGGACTACGACATTGATGCCAACGTCGAGCGAACGAAGAAGCGCGCTCTTCCCCGCGGAGCCATCTCCATCGAGCGCGCGTGGCTCTTCTTCGCGATGCAAGTCGTCATTGGCGTTGCTCTGGCCTACCGGATTCTCAGTCCCAATGCGTAAGTATCTGCCTTCTTCAATGTGATACTGTAATCTCATCATTTATTACAGTCTTGCCATCTCCATGACCGTCTGGCCACTCTACGTCCTATACCCCTCATGCAAACGTTGGATGTCATTCGCTCCCGTTCCCCTTGGACTCATGTTCAACATCGGCATATTCATGGGTTGGGCTGATCTCACTAAAGACGGCCAAGTCGCCTTCGACGCCCTGATGCCCATTTACATCGGTGCTCTCCTATGGACCATCACCTATGAGACGGTCTACCAGCACCAAGACAAGCTCGACGATGTAAAAATTGGCATGAAGTCGCTCGCTATCTTTTGCGGAGAGTACACTATTCCCATCTGCACTGCTACGACCTTGGGTTTCGGCGCGTTGATGGCCTATGGTGGTCTCGTCAACGGTCAGGGCGTGGTTTACTTCGCCGCCGTCGCACTTGCCACGGCCA
Source organism: Hymenopellis raphanipes (assembly GCA_003314085.1). Classification (NCBI taxonomy): domain Eukaryota; kingdom Fungi; phylum Basidiomycota; class Agaricomycetes; order Agaricales; family Physalacriaceae; genus Hymenopellis; species Hymenopellis raphanipes. The sequence goes on from QLPD01000582.1 coordinate 53,376, forward strand.
TTCTGTTAAAGAACCTCATGGTCACCGACATCGACACGCCCAAGCAGTGCATGCAGTTCTTCCTCCTCACTCCCACCATTGGGAACATCATCCTCGGAGGGCTTGTTGTCGACGCAGTCGCACATAGAATCGTGGAGGGCATCCCTCTCCTTCTCTAGTCACCACTTCGCGTTGTATACCCTTGTATTACCATGAATATACCCGTTACCTGTTCCTGATGTTCATTCGTGAAGCGACAAGTCTAATTCTAGGCGAACCCGTCCCCGCAGATCATAGGTCCCCGACACGGATGCTAGACCCGCAAGTGTATGGCGGCCCCGAGTCGGGATTTGAGTTGCCGAGAAAGATGGACGTGACTCAGTTTGCCGGTATGGGCTGGTTTCGGTAAGCGATGGGTTTGGATTAGGCCTTTCGCGCCGTGGCGCGCCACACTTGGTTTACGTGCGGCTTCAGTCTGATCACGGAAACATACACACGGCACGAAAGTATAGGCAGACTAGTTGTACGTATCGCATTGCCATCCAATGAAGTAGCGTACTCTGACATGCCCTTCTTTCTACTAGATATGCAGTTGAGTGATGAGGTACAGCCTTACTACTTACCACTGGCTTTGAGCTTTTTCAAAATTGAAGAGGAACGGCGCGTGCTCTTTTGGCGAATAAAGTTCAGTGTACTAGAGGAATACCTTGCTGCATGGAGAGGCACCTTAACAGAAGTCTTGAAATTGGCTATAGGAAGAAATTGAGAAACCAACGAAGGTGTTGTGGAGTTTGCCGAGATAGATAAGATAAGATAAAGTGTCTCAAACCCAACCCTGACAGCTTCCTGCTCCCAGCTCCCAACTTCCTTTCTTCCTCCCACCTACCTCCCACTCACACTGTTTGGCGGACTTCTGAAATGCGTCCGGCTTGTTCACGGCGCGATGTTTATGGTTAGACTGCTGTTCATATGGCCCTGGTATCTCTTGGGAGTCCCGGGCCATGGCGTAAATGGTACCCAACCTCAGGCCTCCGGCTCAACATTCAGTTATGAGTCGCAGGGAAGGAGTTGGTTCCATACAAGCATTCTAGGAACTACGCGCTCCCTGAGCGCCCGCAGTCCCCGTCCTATACCATGGCCACCAAGAAAAGCGTGTAGTATGTCCCCAAATTCCATCTTGACCGTACGCCGGCCTAACGCTACGCTCCAAAGATGCCCTCTCTGACATCGCCCTGAGCGAGACCAATCGCGCAATAGCCTAATGTGTGCGATAGCTTTGAGTAAGTGTACAATAACTATCTCCCGCTACTAGTACTATTTGCGATGTCCTTTAATATTCGACCCCGAAGTAGTTGCGCTGTGAATTCCTAGAAGGCTCAAAGCTACCCTGAAGCCTTCGATCCCGGTTTCTTTCACTACTGCATCAATTCTAACGGTCGCAGTACATTCTTTTCTGTTCGGGACTTAGCATGTTTTCTCATCCTGAGGATTGTGGCGCTCAACAATGATTTGTTAAAACCTATCACCCAGTTCACGTCTAATCCTTATCTTCGAATAATCATGCTCAAGAGCAAGTCCTCCTAATACTATTACCGGAGCTGAGTCTAGGATCTAGGGAGTAGTCTCCCCTAGGAGGCACATTCAAACCAGCGCATGAGCTATTACATCGGTGAAGGGCAGCGAATACTTATTCAAAAGACGTATTCTTGGGTGGCGCATACAACAGATGCTCTACTCCACTTTTGTGAGGGAGAACAACAATGAAATTGAGTCGGCATGATATCTAACCGCCAACCCCAGTCTTTGCATATGTAATCAAAGTAATCGGTTCCCCAACTCCGTCGATCATTGCGGCGGCATCTCTGTTCCTTACCATCACCCCACCACCACCGACGTCGTCGCCGCCGCGGACGACGACGACGAACGATTTCCGACGATGCCAAAGACAAAGGCACTAACGCCGCAGGAGCTATATGCAGCACGGAAACGACGAGAAGAGGAGGAGAAACAGGCTCTGATGCCGCCTGGGCTTATTAACCAAGGGAATACTTGCTTTATGAATTCCGTTTTGCAAGGGGTGAATATCATTCGTGGTATGATTTTTGTTATTGACGTGTTCAACAGTTAATAGCCACCCGTCTGCTCGCCGATCTCATCTACTTCCGTCCCCTACCATCCAGCGTACAAGCTCACTCGGCTACCCTCCTTGCACCACAACGGTCGCCTTTATTGACGAACGGCACGAAATTAGCTGGACAGTACCAGCAGAAATGGGTCGACTCGATGCCCATCGGCGACGTATTCGTTAATGTCATGCTTAAAGCATGGGATGCACAGAGACAACGACGGAGAGAGAACCAGACACCTCGGTGAGTAGCTCGTCGCGCGTTTTGCTTATCCCAACATATCTATCAGATCTCTTCTTGGCGCCCTCGGCCGAAAGTATGACCAGTACCTTGATTTTGCTCAGCAAGACGCCCACGAATTCATGCGAATACTACTCGATGCTATGCGCATGGAGGAGTTTGATGTATGTATTTCCAACTTGAACCATTGCTCTAACTAACTTCCAGTACAGGTCATCAAGAAACGCCAGCCGCAGCCGCAGCCAAAGCGGCGAAAGCACTCTGCGGACGACGAGGAGATCACCTTGTCGGACATGATATTTGAAGCTAACCAGCATACTTGTCTGTCAAAAGTGCAAACATGTATCACAAACGTACGAGGACTTTAACGATCTCAGCCTCAGTATCAAGCCCGAAGACTATGCCAAGGAGCGCAAGCGGGACCGCTTAAAGAGCCTCGCAAAGCGCCTTGGAGTCTTTCCCACATCCTCTCTTCGTATAGAAGAGCATCCTCCGCGTTCTTCCTCCGCACCGCCTGGCACTCCCCGCAAAGTACCCCAGATTGTGGGCCTTGACGAGCCGCCTATAACGGACGATCCCAGAAGGA
>QLPD01000583.1:0-76251 GCA_003314085.1 Hymenopellis raphanipes
TTAAACATCGGAGCCATCGCGATGGCCGGTGTTTAAGCAAAATCCATGAAAAGTCAGAGAAGATCAGTTGAAAAGGATGTTTTTTGGGTGGGTTTTCATGTGTCAGTGTCTACTACAGCTCTGTCGACGTTAATGAATGACTTAGTCTCTATTGCTTCTAGGAAGTCCTGTGTATGCAGATTTCGAGGGCGATGTGGCCTACCGGAAACAGCGCCTCCTTTAGTCCAGTCCGGGTATTCTTTTTGGTGCAAATCAAAGGAGGACAGGCTTCCCGTTGTTCGTCGAGTGGTTTTGATATTCCACTAAGTTGGGCTAAATCCACGGTGAGGTACACAACGCGAACTGACACGCCCACGGTCTACGGTGTGAGGGTTCCGAACTCTCTTTGTTGAAGACGTGTAGAGAAGGCAACTTGTCCTACCGGATATGCCGTCTCTTTGGCGGAAGTCGAATGGTATTTCTTTTAGCTCTTACATACGTAGCACGCCAGATTCACCTTACCCCTCTTCATCAGCGAATACTTGCTGGCACATGAACACACTGTGTGCAGCTGCCGACTCCGAGGCACCATGTCCCATCGGAACTGGGGCCTCGATGGTTAAGCGAGACGCAGATTATTTTTGTTTGCGTGTTGTCGAAAGAACTATCACCAGTTGGATTTCCCCTCGTGTCAAATTGAAAGAAAGAAAAAGAAGCAGATTGGCTTAGCTGTAAGCAGTCCGCTCCTGGAGATCTAAGGGCATAACACATCTTTTTCTTAATTGTGGAATGACTCACCTGTCGTTGATATTTCTATGTTTACAGCCGTCCAGTCGGACTCCTGGCGGACAGTCCGGACCTGAGGACGCACTTGATGAGGAGTATACATTTCGTGGCAGGATGGCTTCCTCTGGGTTTCCGTGGAGTATCCGATGAACATTCACGCCACAATAGTAAACCAGTGCCCGGCCAACGGATATCTCCATCGAATCCTACGTTTAACGGACACAACTCGGTCTCAAGAACTATCGACCGCGTTCTTCGAGTGCGGCTCAGGTACATGAAGATCACTTGAAGTAAGCATTTCGTGCAAAAACGTTCATACAGTATATACATCGAATAAAATTACATACACGGCATTTCTATACATCTGTAGTAAGCACATACACTCTCAAAGCACCGTAAAGCCTTTAGCTCTACTCCAATCAACACCATTCTTCAACTGCTCGAGGGTAAGGAAAATAAGAATAGTCGTAGGCTGCAATCTCGTCCAGGCAGGCAACCAGCCCTTGAACATGAACATCGGACCTTCGTTCGCCATGGCATGACGAATGGTAGCCAGCGTAGAGGTACTACCCGAGCCGCTCGCGTTCATGATGCGACTCTTGATGACGTCGGCGGGAGAGCAGACGGTGGTGGCGACGGTACCCGCGGCGAAGGAGGCGGTAAAGTGGGTGACGATGTTGTCGCGGAAGGTATAGTTGATGACTAGCAGGGAATCAGGGAGGCAGCGCGAAAAGGAAAAGAAAGAACGTACCTGGCACCTCTCCTAAACCCAATAGACTCGCCTTGAAAAAGTCGTAACTGGCAAGCTGGGACGCGTTCATGAGGATAGCGCGGAATACGTTGGGTGTGACTCCACGTAGGAGAGACGAGGCGCCTTCTTCGCGGACCATCTAGTCCGAAGGGATGAGGAGAAGCGAACGGACGAGGAAGAACGGAGACGTACTCTAAGCAGCGCATCAAAGCAATTCTTATAGTTGAATCTCTTCTCTGGCGGCTTCGCAAAGTCACCCTGCAGGCGCACCATGACAATCTCTCCTGGATTCCCAACAAAGCCAGCAATACCACCTGCCATACTACCCGCCAAAGCCAATCTCCACGCTTCGCCGGTCTTATTGGGGTCTACGATTTTCTTCCCAGACGCGCATCAGCCAAGGATACGAAAGACGGGGGTAAACGGAACGCACCTTGCTCTCGTCATACGCCCAGAACCTGCACATCGAGTAGGACGTTTGCCGCACCCAAGTACCCGAGATACCATCGAACAAGCCGCGCACGCCCGCCGTGCGCACTGTCTTCTTCAGACTCTCGCTCATGCGCTTGTCGCCCGACGCTTGGAGGCGGACTTTGGTCAGATCTAAAGGACTGCACACACGCTGCCAGTTGGAAGATGATGTAGGACGGCAAGGACGACGTGCTGTGTTAAGCTAGCAGCGATGCAAACATTTTTACTTCCAGCTCTTTTTCTTAATTGCGTGGGAGGAAGGTGAGCAGCAGAGGAGACGTTGGCGGCCACAATACTCGCGGCAAAGGAGACAGGCGGGGCGATCACTTTGTCCCAGAACGTGGAGTGGCAAAAGTCGTGACTAGTGAGGTAGGACGCATTCATGAGGGTGGCACGGAATACGCTCGGCGTGGGCCCATGTAGGAGAGATGAGGCGCCTTCTTCCCGGAGCATCTGGTGGATAGGATGTCGACAAGCAAGAATGATCCGCAGAGTGATAAATTTCTTCTCTTGGTTCTTGCTTTGCATAAGCGGGTTGATTCACGCTCGTGCGGGCCTCTGAGACGTTAAATTGACACTGGCTGGGGAATCACACACCGGATGATATGTATACCTCGAGATGCCATGGCCTACAGGATATGGCATCCGAATAGTTGGGATTTTGAATTGTTTTTGCGGGAAGACGAGGAATTCAATATTCAATCTCCGCTCAAAAAATCTCGGAGGCTGTGCTCGCCTTCTCGCTTTCCTTCATGCCAATACAGGGCACGCAATGGATACACTTAGTTTGACTATCGTTGTACGTGGTGCCGTGTTCCCTCTAAAGACTATCAAGTTCTCTACTTTTCTCATCTTCTTCTCCCTAACTTTCTTACTGCCACCCCATCGACAATGGACCCGGCAGCTTCTTACTCGACTCGAATCGACAGTCTAGACAGATTAGCTTGGTCCGCGAATTTCTCTGAAGACAGCTTCGTTCATGCCATACGATACCACCGCGACTCCGAGGCTGCTTGGCCTATCGGGTGGCGCCTCCCTGGACAATCCGAATAGAAGTTTCTTTTATTTCATTCCCTGGGGACCATCACCCCGCGGTAAGGAATCGCTTTTTTACTGGGATTCTGTAAACTGAAGACAGCAAGCCCATGACGCGAGTGGGGACATCATCACTGGCTTCGTCCTCCTGCGCCGTTTCCACGGAGACTGTCTTACCTTCATCAAGAGGCGCGCCCGCGATGTCTAGTCTCGTTGCCGATGAAGATCAAAATTCCCTCTCGATCGCTAGGCTGCTTCTCCTTGGATTCGCGCATGCGAACAAAAGTGGTCGTACCTGCAGAGACGACCCAGTGAAATCCTACTCCGACTACCACTTGTCTTAGCGGATGCGGCGTCTTTGTAACAAGTGGTAGTCTTTTTTAGAGGAGGACGGCATGGCGGGAAGACATTCAATCTCCAAAAATTTCCAAGTCTGCGCTCGCTTTTGTTTCAAGTTGTAGAGGACGCAACTATGGTGCTCTTCGTCCTCGGGATACTCTCCGTTTTGTCTCTGTTGACGCTTACACCTCTGACCAACTGCTCTGTCATTCCTCAGCACACGCTCACTCCTGAAGCCCGCGAGGCCACTTGTCCTACCGGAAATGCGCCTCATGCGTGTTGAACGATCCTTTTTGAGGAAGTCGTCTCGTGGTATCTAAATACCGGCCATATCGTGGATGGGTCGCGTTCTCACAAATCCCAGTTCAACCGCAGAGGCCACATGTCCTACCGGAAAGGCGTCCCTCATAGTGAAGAGCGGTACGGATTTTTTGCTTACACGCAATCGTTAGCTTGATCTTATAGCAGTCCTTTTGCTGGTGAGTGGAGCATTCGAAGGACTTAGAGGTATGTATTGCGGTTCAAGGATTCTCGAGGACGGAAGAACGACTCGTCGTCTGTTTCACGCGGCGCCTCATGAGAGGACGAGATGATGTATGCCCGAGTAAGTCGTCTATTCGAGGCGACGTGGTGTATCGGAACGGGCGCCTCCTGGTCTATAGACGGGAGTCTTTTTGGGGTTTTCAATGTGCACTATGTACAACGCTGACGACTCGCATATAGACACAGATTCCAGAGACGACATGTCCTACTGGAACCGCGTCTCAATGAACCGATCATGGCACCTTTTTGGTGTACATGTGCGGAGGACAGTATAGTGTTCGTCTTGAGTTGTAGTGGTTCGTTCGGTTGATTTTGATATCTACAGCACTCAGTGAACGACTCGACTTCTAGGCCACAGTTGTGCGACAGTTCTCCTTGAATGCGTGCCATCAAGGCGACTTGTCCTATAGGATACGACGTCTCTCTACAAATGAGCTGCAAACATTTTTTCACGGACGGTTTCTCATGACGCAAGGAGGATGCCATCGTCTATTGCAGGAGACCCGAGGTGCGCGTGGCTTACCGAAACAGGCGCCTCTTGCAGATGGCGTGTAGGCTTTTTGGGTTTTCGATGTCTACTATGTACAACTCTGACTGACGACTTGCTTCTAGGCATAGATTCCAGGGGGGCGACGTGTCCTGCCGGAACAGCACCTCAATGGTCAGGGTGTCATATCTTTTTAGGTGTTCTGATTGATTTTGGTCTCTACAGCATTCAGTGAACGACTTGACTCGTAGACCACTGTTGTCCGGGACTCGGAGTTCTCCTTGAATGCGTGCCATATAGTACAAGGCGACTTGTCCTACCGGATACGGCGTCTCTACACAGTGAAGCGTTTTTTTTTTGACGGACAGTTTTCATGACGCGAGCAATAACGATCAAGTCGTCGACTGTATTGCATGAGATGAGACTCGAGGCGCCTTGACTTATCGGAATGGTGGCAGGCGCCGCATAGGATTGGCCGGGAAGTGCTGAAGTTTTTATCACGCGCAGTTTCTCCTGACACGAGTAAGTATCATGGGAGCAAGTCCGAGTCATCTACCAGAGGTGCCTTGGCTTATCGAACGGGCGCCTCATATAAAGAATGTGTCGAATACGGTATTTTTTTGGGGGGGGTTCAATGTGTCCTGTACTACATGGCAACTGACAACGTGACTGAGTGACTTGGTCTCTATTCAATCTCTATTGCTCGCGCTGAGTTCTGTGTAAGGAGATACGAGGCGACGTGTCCCACCGGAGTGACAGCGCATCATTGCAAGCTCCTGCATATAGCGCATTTTTGGTATACATTCGAGGAGGACAGGCTTCCTTCTGCAGTACGAGTGTTCGTAGGGATTGGTTCGTCGCCGGATCGATTTGGATATCCCAGCCACGGTTACAGGTCAGTGCTTGCCAGGGGAGGTGATAATGAACTGAGACGCCCACGGTCCGCGATGTGAGGGTTCCAAACTCTCTTTGTTGAAGGCATGTAGAGAAGGCGACTTGTCCTACCGGATATGCCGTCTCTTTGCCAGCATTCTTATAGTATTTCTTTTGGCTCTTACACACGTAGCTCGCCAGATTCACCTTTCTCCTCTTCATCGGCGAATACTTGCTGGCACATGAACACATTGTGTGCAGCTGCCGACTCCGAGGCACCATGTCCCATCGGAACTGGGGCCTCGATGGTTAAGCGAGACGCAGGTTATTTTTGTTTGCGTGTTGTCGAAAGAACCCTCAGCAGTTGGAGTTCTACTAGACTCTAGTATCAAGTGGAAACGAAGCAGATTGACTTAGCTGTAAGCAGTCCGCTCCTTGGGATCTAACGGCATGACGCATCTTTTTCTTAATTGTGTAATGACTCGCCTTTCGTTCATATTTCTATGCTTACGGCCGTCCAGTCGGACTCCTAGTGGACAGTCCGGACCTACTTCGTAGACGACGCACCTAGGGAGGAGTATCCAATCCGTGCTAGGACAGTCTCCTTGTGTTTCTGTTGAGCATCCCAGGAGCATTCACGCCGCGCTAGTAAAACAGAACTCCGACCGACGGATATCTCTATCGAGTCCTACGCGGACACGAGTGCCATCCTAAGACGTATACTTCAACGCGTCTTCCAGCAATGTTCACCGACAACAAAGCCCGTACCTCTGAAGATCGAAGTAAAGCTAAAGCACGTCGTGAAAAGAGTTCATACAGTATATACATCGAATAAAATTACATACACAGCATTCTTTCTAAACATCTGTAGCAAGCATACACTCTCAAAGAATCGTAAAGCCTTTCGCTCTACTCCAATCGACACCGTTCTTCAACTGTTCAAGCGTAAGGAAAATAAGAATAGTCGTGGGCTGCAATCTCGTCCAGGCAGGCAACCAGCCCTTGAACATGAACATCGGACCCTCGTTCGCCATGGCATGACGAATGGTAGCCAGCGTCGAGGTACTACCCGAGCCGCTCGCGTTCATGATGCGACTCTTGATGACGTCGGCGGGGGAGCAGACGGTGGTGGCGACGGTACCCGCGGCGAAGGAGGCGGTAAAGTGGGTGACGATGTTGTCCCGGAAGGTATAGTTGATGACTAGCGGGGTATCAGGGAGGCAGAGCTACGAGGAAAGGAAAGAACGTACCTGGCACCTCTCCTAAACCCAATAGACTCGCCTTGAAAAAGTCGTAACTGGCGAGTTGGGACGCGTTCATGAGGATGGCGCGGAACACGTTGGGTGTGACTCCACGTAGGAGAGACGAGGCGCCTTCTTCGCGGACCATCTAGCGGAAAGGGATGAGGAAAAGCGGACGACGAGCAAGAACGAAGACGCACTCTAAACAGCGCATCAAAGCAATTCTTATAGTTGAACCTCTTCTCTGGCGGCTTCGCAAAGTCACCCTGCAGGCGCACCATGACAATCTCTCCTGGATTCCCAACAAAGCCAGCAATACCACCTGCCATACTACCCGCCAAAGCCAATCTCCACGCTTCGCCGGTCTTATTGGGGTCTACGATTTTCTTCCCAGACGCGCATCAGCCAAGGATACGAAAGACGGGGGTAAACGGAACGCACCTTGCTCTCGTCATACGCCCAGAACCTGCACATCGAGTAGGACATCTGCCGCATCCAAGTACCCGAGATACCATCGAACAAGCCGCGCACGCCCGCCGTGCGCACCGTCTTCTTCAGACTCTCAATCATACGCTTGTCGCCCGACGCTTGGAGGCGGACTTTGGTCAGATCTAAAGGGCTGCGTACGCGACGCGCGTCAGAAGACGACGTAGGACGGCAGGGAATACGCACTGTGTTATGCTAGCAGCGATGGTAGCGGCGACACCGCCGAGCCAGAACGGATACGGCTGCTTCTTTGCTGGGGTGGTCGGTGATGCCATGGTCGTGGTCGTTGTAGCGATAACGGTCTACTTGCAAGCGAGGCTTTATACCTGTGCTGTCCCACGTCAGCCGAGTCCGAGCGAGCTGTAGGCCACCGAGCGCTTGCCTCTAACCGGTCGTGTGATGGTGGTGATGGCGCAGAAAGAAGATTGCTTGAACCCAAGCCAGGAATAATCGGATTGCCCCATGACATGGTCCCCCAAACGTCTGACTCTCACGCGCCATAAATATGAGGTAAACCCAACCCACAGCGTCATTGATCGAGACCCGTTTTGGGGTCGCGCCCGGCGATATCAAAATCCCCGCATTCGCGACTACCCCAGACTATGTATTTGTCTCCGCACGACGCGCCAGCGATCGCGTACCCATTACTGCTGCTGGACTCCATTGCGATTCATGGCCCGTGCGCGCGCGTGTGAACTCGGGAAAGCGATGCATGTGAACACGGCCAATCGTGGTCGTGTGAACAGTCATGGGTCGGCGGAAAACCGCGCACGGGTGAATGCGGGGAGTATAGACGGCGCGGTTGCGGGAAATGGGGTGCCGTGTCGCTTCAGCTTCCTCTGTGGCCGCATAGTCCATCCGCTAAGTGCGCTGTCTAGCGTGTTTCCTACCCCCAACAAAGTTTTTTCTATCATTTCATGTCCGAGTCGTTGTAATCGAAAGGGCTGCACTACTCAAGTCTCTTCCTCGCAGACTCGCAGGTTATCCTCCGCTGCTTCTCTTCCTCCCACGCAATAAAGACAAAACAATCATTGCTTTAGCCATCATATGAGCGGACTATGCAGCTAAACCAATCCGCCTGAGCGGCCACCACCAATCCAACCCTCCTTTATGCGGAAACAAAAAAGATATTAGGACGGACATGAATCGAAGCGCAAGTCCGATAGGCCAAGTCGCCTCGTCAGGGTAGGATACAGTCTCTTGTTCAAGTCTGCACTTTGGCCGTCGAACACGAAGAAGCGAGTCCGCCGTGCTATACAAAAGTGAAAAGCAGGAACTTTAGACCCCAGAGACGCCATATCCGATAGGACAAGTCGCCTGCAGCCTTGCACATACGGCGTCAAAGTCAAGAGTTCCCTCACCCCGCGGACTTGAGTTGTCGGTTCCGAGTCGTTCATTCAATGAGTTCTATCTCCACCCCTGCCACCACATGCGCCGAGTCTGTAATCGTGGAGTCTCTGTATGTGTGATATCAAAGCCGCAATTAACGAACCAATCCTTATCGAAGACAAGTAAACCTTTCAACCAGCTTAAATGTACACCAAAAATCAGTGCTCTTACACTACATTCAGCGCCGTTCCGGTAGGCCACGTCACCTCATATCTCCTTCACGTTTCCCTATACAGAATCATATGAGCCACGCCATCAGGCCGCAGTACGGTAGTCCTAAGAACTGTACACACCAAAACTCAAAAACATCTTGGTCGATCACTGGCTATGAGGCACCCTTGCCGATAAGCCAAGTCGCCTCGTCTTCTCAGCATGCCATAGATATCCTCGGAACCTCCGCCGCTCACTCACATCACCGAACCATCTTGCCGCAAGTCACACTTGCGCTGATGGATTGATGACCAAACCTCTGCCAAGGCTGTTGGAGTCGTGTCCTCCCTTAAGCGAAAGAAGGAAAGGCCCAGAACCGTGATATGCCGTCCTGCTGTAAAACTGAAATCCTCCACACGGCTAACAAGGTGCCATATCCACTACCTCAGAATGTGATGTCACCCCCGAGTCAATACCAGAACGACTCTACTTTCCACTCAATCCTAACAAAACAGCCTGCCTGATCAGTATCAAGGCAAAAAGAGTCAGTCATCCGACTTGATCGTCATCATGAGTCAACCAGGCAGCTACTGTACGGTTTCGACCGTAAGTTCGCCGGGTGTGACGCGTTATGCGAACGAACTTAGAAATATAGGTTCGTTTTCAGGCACAAGGCCCGATTTGGATGCTCCCGCCGCAGGCGGGACCGAAAATTTCCTTTTTAGGCCTTGCGCGCCTTCAGAAAAAGGTCCGTGATGCGTTATGGTTTAAGCTAAGTTCGGTTCCGGGCCCCGCGTGACGCGTTATGCGAACTTACGGTCGAAACCGTACAGTACTACACCAATCTGGCTCGCTTTCTTCTGTTCTCAGTTACAGTACTACTGTACCGTTTCGACCGCATGTTCGCATAACGCATCACGCGGGCGGAGAAACTGAACTTAGCTTAAAAGATAACGCATCACGCACCTCAAATCCAGGGGCAAATTGCCCAAAACGGCAAAAATTTCGCTCCCGCCTACAGCGGGATGTCCGAATAAGGCAATTCTGGGCTCCGTACCTGGCTATGAACTTAGTTCCTGTAAGTTCGCAGCATAACGCGTCACATGCCGTGAACTTACAGTCGAAACGGTACAGTAATCCAATTTTGGCTCCAGGTCCTTTACGAGCAAGCAAAAAAGGTAGAAGCCACTCGAACATTCAAGCGCCAGTCCGATAGGCCAAGACGCCTCAGCAGCCTCATAGTACTTAGATGCAAGTCAGTACTGTAATCTCGCTGTCGAGAACAACAGACAGCGAATCTCACCAAGAGCCAAAAAATCTAGAACCCACTAAAAAATTTAGGATTTACCTGGACATCAGGCGGTGTTCCGATAGGCCACGTCGCCTTGTTTATCTGTCGTGTTTCCCTCCCCAGAATGTACGAACAGAAACCAAGCTCCGTATCATCGACACCGTTCCGAGAAGTCAAGCTGCCTTGACTGTGAGTCTCATGCATCCTGGTTACTTCATGAGAACCATCCACGATGAATGTAAAGTACTTACATCCATCTTGCTATTTCAAATCGGACAGAACTTGCTACGATTCCATAGGTTACGTGGTGCTCCGCCGCGTATGACTGAAAAACTTTCACCCATCAACGAGGTCATGGTACACCATTCCGGTAGGATATACGGTCACGGGCAAACTGAGAAATATGACCTACAAGGTGCGGTGTCAAGTGCACGAGTCGTGGTACAGGACTTACGAGGGAGAATCTTGCAGTTGGGGTGTGTCGAGCAGGATCCGACATACTGCATCCGTGGAGTATCAACCAGACATGGGAGAGTATGAGCTACAAAGAGCAGTTAATGTTACGAACATTGAGCTCGTACCGGAGAAGGAACCCTTCAATCCTTGAATATACACCAAAAACAGAATTTATGAGGGCAATATCAAGTGCTGTTCTGACAGGACACCGTATCGTGCTCACAAGTGGGTACTAGGCAGAATAAGCAACCGACACTTCACGACAGAGTGACTTAGTACTCACTGGCGTGTACACTTCGAAACGCAAAAAGTGTGCCGATGTCATGATATGCGCTTTCCGATAAGCCAAGTCGCCTCGAATCGACGTGAGTTCTCATGCAATAGACAACTTCCTTCTATGAAAACCGTCCACCTAAATGCAAACAATAGCATAACACATCCTTCTTGCCGTTTCCATTCGCCTGAGTTGCAAGTTCCTGAAGACAGAGAATTCCATGGGCAAGCACTTGGACGTCGGATATGACTGAAAAACTTATTCACCATTCGACTCACGAGGCACACCGTTCCGGTAGGACATACGGTCTCAGGCAAACAGAGAGATTGACGACGAACCAACCATCCAACCGAGAAATCGGACACAGCGAGGGAAATCAGAGTCGACTTCAATATTGCAATACGAGGGAGGTGGCAAGGAAGACCCGAGAACACGACAGTCGTCCACTGAACGGATTAAGGCAACATTGAGGGCAGGCAACACGAAGCGGAGAGCATCCCGAAGACGAAGAGCACCAAGTCGCATCCTCACATGAGCGAAAGAAGGAAAGCGTGAGGTTTCAATCGGAGATTCAATTTCTTGCTGCTCGAAGTAAAAAAGCCTGCAATTCCAATACTGAGGCACTGTAACCGCTACGACAACTGGGCCTCGGACCACTTACGATATTATGCCATGAATGGGATAGAAGGGGTACTTGACCAGCATGGTCACTGGCACGAGAAGGTCAATCGCATGCGTGAGGAATATCTTAGCCGTGGCTTGGTTACTCCCCAATCGGAGGCCAATTTTACTTCAGGTTCCTCTGTAGCCGGATACTGTAGTCCATCAACTACGCGCACTCAGTACCTAGTATGTTCCGCCGTATTCCAGTCGGCGCTGGGCTGAATCAACCAAGTCTCTTCGCGCACGAAAGCAACAGACTCCTATAAAAAGATTGACCGCGAGTGCGTCCTCATGAGCGGAATATGCAGCTACACTACATCAGTAAATCCCGAGCTGTGTAGAGGGTATAGTCTATACCCTCTATACCGTTTTTTGTTGGTATAGGTCTATACATCGAATCTCGTCGACCTATACCACCCGGGCATCCGAAAGGTCTAGCAGGGTATAGGCCACCGAATTTCCTATACCCTTCAGGCAAGAATCTACGTCGTGTCTATACCATTCAGACTAGTGATGCCTCTATACTACTTCTCAGACAGTTACCGGGAATGTTGGTTGTAATACACAATATATTCGTTAATACAGAGAAACAAGTCACTGCTCTCAATGCTAGTGTACCGGCTGCCACTGTCTGCTCACACGCGCCGTGGTGAGCTTCTCAGGAGCTGTTGTCGGGCCCGCCTGTGCTTGCTGTTGTCCCCGTGTTATGCTTCCCGCGAGTCCTTGTGTAGGCTGTCGGCGTCTTCCAAGCCGTCTCCGAACCGTGGTTGTGTCCTGGTGCTTGGTGTCGTCGTCGCGGCGCATCCTCGTCCTCGCCTGTGGTGCACTGGGACAGGGCTGTTCTCCTGCCAGCATTGGTCGGCTCGTCCGCGGAAGCGCCGTCATCATCTCGTGCAGGCTGGGGTGGTGCCATTGGGCTGACTGGGGTGGTATCCTCACGCTGGGGCCGTCGTATCCTTGCGCTGGGGTCGTCGTATCCTTGCGCTGGGGTCGTCGTATCCTTGCGCTGGGGTCATCGTATCATCGCGTTGATGCTCGTGGTATCCTCATGCTGACAGTTGTCCTATCCTTCCACTAGTCGTCGTCGTGCCGTGTTAATCGTCATCGTGTTCGTGTGCTCGTCGTCGTCGTGTCCGTGTGCTCGCCGTCATCGTGTCCATGTACTCGCTGTCGTTGTGTCCGTATGCTCGCGGTCATCGGAACTATATCGTCTTGGTCGTCTTGATGGCAGACTGGGGGGAAAGTGTTCGGGGAATGCGTTTTGATGGCGCACGGACCAGGCGTGCTCGTAAACTTTGCAACCCAGAGGTCGTCGCAGACGAAGGTCATTGTTAAGGATGTGGTGAGCGAACGAGGGCACCAAGATGCTGCGAGTCAGTAGGTGTGCAAGCGCGAGCGATAGTAGACACACCAGGATCATGCCCACCTCATCTGCGTCAGCCTGGCACAGGCGCCATCACATGCGCCCATTCTTGCGGTCTTGAAGATGAGGAGTCGAAGAGGTCGCCGCAACGCGTGAACAGTGGTGAGAGGGAAGAAGAGTGCGATCCTCCTGCCATATTGGGCATTCGGTTCATTTGCGCACGGACCATGAGTCGATCACGGACTTGACATTTTTATTTATTTGCACTCTGGTAAGTATAGAATGGGTGACATTGGTATAGAACCTAAGAGTATAGAAAATATCATAGGTATAGGAAAAAATAGAAGGTGTAGACCCCACAATGGACTCTGCTATACTGCCTATACCCGCTATACCACGCTATGCACCTTGGAATTTACTGATGTAACCCGCCTCGAGTCATTTTCTTCCTTGCTTGATACACCAATCCACCTTTGGGTCCTTAAAGAAAAACAGGTGGAATGCCGGAATAGGGAAGAACAAGTCCGATAGGCCAAGTATCTTCGGCAAATGAGTAAATTTCCTAGTCGAAAACGAAAGAAGCGAATTCGGTGTCGTACATATACACCAGCGTAAAAAAAAAGCAAGGCCTTTATCGATCACCAGTACATAGAGGCGCCATATCCAGTAGGACAAGTCGCCTTGTAAGAGGATTTCCTCACCCCGCGGATAGTGGCTGACCATCAGGATCGAAGTATCTTTATTCGTTGATTCAGTCCAACATATACTGTCCAATTTCGTTCAATTCGTCGCACCGTGTGACCTGTGACCGGTGCGACGAAATTTTGGTTTCGTCGTATTCCCTTATTTGGCAATTGCCGACGCGGCGGAGCTGCGTCGGGAGGCCGGCGGGGGGCCTGCCAGGGTCCTTTTCGCAAAATTTTGTGTGACTTCAGTGACATTTCGTCGATTCAGAGGTCCTTGTGACCTGTGACCGACGAATTGAACGAAATTGCACAGTAATCGTGGCTGAACCAACTTGTTACGATATCAAAACGCCCATAAAAACGAATACCTTCAACACCAAAAAACCCGACACCTATGCGCTTTAATCAGGCGCCCGTTCCGATAGGACAAGTCGCCCCGCTTCGTATCTTCTTCACGTTTCCCTAAGCAATAGGAACCAAACAACACCCTGCACGGCGTTGAAAACCCAAAAATGTCTAGCAACGAGCTATGAGACACCGGCATTGAGTCCGATACGCCGAGTCGCCCCGCCTCGTATCTGCTTCACGTTCCTTAAGGCTTAAGCTGATTTATTCGCTGCAAAATAACGGATAATATACCGGCACGTCGAAGGAGAGATCTCACAGATCTGAGGAGATCCTCCTCATCCAAATTGGAGTGACCGAACTGAAACCGTTGATCGGGAAGACCGACCGCTCCGATTGTTGAATGTGTCCGCCACCCTGAACTTGAGGCTGATGGCCTTAACTTAGTAATCCGGGGTTGTGTCGACTTCTCAACTTAACCCCGGATTACTAACGTCCTGCTGAAGGCACTCTGAGCTCTTTGACCTCCCGGAACCCTTGGTTCTGTAGGGCGAAGTGTGTCAGTAGCAGCGGCAGTGGCACTGAGGCTGACCAGCAGCATCACTAGCTTTGAACTTTGTATGGTCATATTCATTGAAGTTGCTCGCCAGATGCACTTCCCGTGTGTTGATATCTTCCAAATACACCACTTCTCTGCATTTTCTGAATTTTGCATCTACTACAAGGGTGCATCCATCAGCTTGTTGCCGAACTTTCTGCTAATCAAGTTGTCTGTACAAACATCGCGTGTTTGACCTTCGACGTCACTAATAAAGAATGCTAAGAGAAGGACAGCATGAGGCAGACAGTTTCTGCCCTGGCGCTGGCATGAGGCAATGCATGAATAATACGCGAAGCCATTAGTATATTGACGGAGGCTGTAACGGAGGTTGTGTATTGTTCAGCTGCCTCGTTGCGCTGCCCTGTTATTTTGAGGTTATATTGATGGTTATAACAGCTATTATACCACTTATCGTGACTTATTTCACTTATCGGTGCAGCGTGGCTACGGGAAGTTTGACCGCGACTGGTGTTTACGCGAATGCGTGTCAGAGTCAGGTGCTTGTTACAGTCACGTTTGTCTTCTTTGTTCTTACCATCATGCCCCGTTGCCAGTCAAAGTCTGTATGGCTTGAACCTGCCCGTATCGCTCCTGCCTGGGCCAGAATCGCGTGGATTGACAGTACAGCCTAATCGTTATGGATTCACTAACAACAGGGAACCCATACCTAACGCGATCGGCTCCTCACCAATCTCTCACTCGTACTCTGCTCCCAACAGAAGTACCACCAGCCATCGCTGTGGCAGTCGTCGACGTCGTCCCAGTTGCCGCCATCACCAGTATTGGTCCAGTGAACACTCTCGCTGATCCGTTGACGCCAGCCGCCATTCCTGCCACTTCCATTCCCCTCACGCTAGAGCAGCAACATAGCACCGCCGTCGAAGACATCGTGTCCACGCTCCAGAACATCGTCGCCTCTGTCACCTTTACTCAACTTGACTTCAAGATGATCGCGCTCCCTGCCAGGAACGCGAACTACAATCCCAAGGTTGGTATTTTCTTCTATTCCCCGCTCCCTTTATTATATCTAATTGTTTCTATTGTTCAATGTAGCGTTTTGCAGCAGTTATCATGCGTATTCGTGATCTAAAGACGACGGCCCTCATCTTCGCTTTCGCAAGATGGCGGTGACTGGTGCCAAGTCGGAGGATGACTCGAGGCTGGCGTTGTGCAAGCATGCACGTATCGTGCCGAAGCTTGGATTCGACGTAAAGTTCTCCGAGTTCAAGATTCAGAACATTTTTGGCAGTTGCGACGTCAAGCTCCCCATTCGTTTGATCATTTTTCCTTACCACTACCATCCACCGGACCTGGAAGCCTCGATGATGACAACGACATACACACTACGATGGTGAAGAGTACCACGACTAGAACGACCAACCGACTCACGACAGTCGTGTACCAGACTGTCGATGACAAAAAACTCGCTGCAAGTGCTAGGGCGCTTAAGGTAAAGCGCGGTAATAGAGGACGGGACGTGAGATGAAGTCGATTTTCGGTGAAGACCCTATCGTACTGCTGCGTGCGCAAGTATTGGCTGTACAAACTCGCTTGCCATGGATCATGGTTGCACGACCGATCCGTAAGTTGTCCATCTCCGTCTTTTCCTATTCTAATCAGTTCTAGATTCATTCTTCTCACACTACTTACGATTCACTTCACAACGCCTGTTATTAAGAACTGTATCCTGCCCACTTAGACTGAAGGGCACGGCAACGTTCAACTTTCCACTCTAGCACTAGCGATTAGCTCAGCCGAATCGGACGCGACACGTTAACGCGCATAGCCGCACCATTGTTATCCCCGTCTACTCCTTCCAAGACTTGAAAATTTGCCATCACATCGCCATCGCCGTCTGGCTGGCCTCTGGCCCTCTGTGCGGCCTCCAAAGCCGGTATTCAGGGTTTGGCCTGCTCGCATGGACAGTTCACCAGTTACGAGTCCGAGGTGTGTTTCTTTCTTTCACCGCTTGCCTTTACTCATCGTCTTGCAGCTCGTCCTGTCTTATCTACTGCATGATCAGGCCCAAGGTCGTTCTGCTCATCTTCAGTCACTGGTGCTCAGGTAAATATCTTCCTTTTCCTTTTATCTTCACCGGCGAGTTCACATCCACTGATGCTTCTTGTGCGCCTTAGGTCGGAGGATACTGTTCGTCCGTCACTTTCGCATCGCCATGGTTAAAGCATTCTGCCTACGCTCCAAAACATCTCGCCATTGTCAGCCTTGCGATGACTTACCCCCACGACCACGACTATGCCCATCAGCGCCACGAACTGCCGTACTAACACAGAGACTGTTCAAGCTGGGATGAACTTAATGCACTGATGTGTTCATCTTAGCTTCTACCTATTATATATCATGTCTGGATAACTTGTGGGTCAAGTTCCACCCGGCTAACGCATCATCCTCATGTCGTGTGCCAGGTAAAATTATAACTCATAGCTTACGCACCCGTGTGCGCGTGGATGGGACCTCTTCACCCTGGGCTCGAATTCGAATGACTGTATATGGTCATTCGAAATCGTGTACAGCCACCGAATGCGCATTTCTCCTTCACGTGGAGTCCGCTCTCCTTCTAAGACTCTCCCTCTTTACTCTCACCATCATGGGAATTCCTGGCCTGTACGACGTGAGTGACACTACTAATATTTTCTGGTTGTGATACTGATGCTCCTTGATAGCATATCAAACAAATTGCTCAAGTTGTATCCCTTCATGAGGTTTCAGCCATGGAGGGCTTCATCGCTCAGCGTCGAGAAAAGGGGTGTATTGTTGTTGGCATTGACGCATGGTATGTGTGTTAGCACTCGTATTTCCAGTTCTAACATTCTTCAGCTTGTGGATTCAACGCATCCTCCATGGTCAAAATATGCACCATGTTCATAAGGGCTCGAACGCCGAAGTAAAGGAGCTCCTACGCCGCCTGGCAAAACTGCTCAATTTTGCGATTGTACCGCTCTTCGTCTTCGATGGGCCGGAACGACCGAAGCTTAAGCGCGGCAAGAGAGTCGTCCACTCCCCGGGATGGCTTGTCGGAATTTTTAAAGAGTTAATTGACGCTTTCGGTTTCTATCATCTCGATGTGAGGAATTCCACACGATGATTAGTTCACATTGCTCATGTTCTACAGGCTCGCGGCGAGGCTGAGGCTGAGTTGGCGGCCCTCAACTATCGCAAGCTCATCGACCTCGTCATCACCGACGACGGTGACGCCGTCATTTTCGGAACGTGCATCTTGGCTCGCAAGTAGGCCTCCCATTCTATGTTAAAAGTCATTTCTAATTACCTGTCAGTCTCGACCTCAAGAAAGAGTTACCTTCACTAACAATATACTCTCGGAATCGCATCACTGAGGAACTGGGAATGTCTCCCGGTGGCCTTCTACTTTTCGCGCTACTCGTTGGCGGCGACTACGATCAGGTGAGTAGATTGTACCTCATTCTTTCAAGTTATTGACAAGGGTCTTGTAGACCGGATTAATGGGATGCGGTGGCGCAATTGCTGCTGGCCTTGCTCGTACTTCTCTTGGGGACGACCTCCGTGAAGCGTTTCACAGTTTGTCTCCCGCGGATTTCGTTGAATTTTGTCAAGCATGGCGCGTTGATCTGGCGCGCGAACTCAAAACGAGCACTTCCGGCATGCTACCATCGCGTCAACCGGGCCTAGCCAAGAAGATCCCTGCAACTTTTCCGAACTATACAGTTGTCAAGCTATATGCTGCTCCCCTCATCACAGAAAGCCTCACGGACGCCAACTTTGTTCCCCGTGCACCAGATCTTGGAACCATTATGGATATCTATGCGCGCTACATTCATCCGACCCTCGAAGCGAAGGTCGAACTACTGCACGACGATATCATTCCAGGTTATTATTTTAAGGCTCTTCAGTTAGGCATGGTAAGACTCTATCTGTTCAACTCCCCGTCTCTTCTCATTCGTGTTAAACAGTATTTTCCCAATGATTTCCTCACTGTCAACAAGCAGCTATCCGATCCTGCGGCGAGCAGAGGATTCACGATTGCACAACTCACCCTTCGAAAGAGTCGAGTTACCGAGATCACGCCATTCGCTTGTCTTTCTTCTGCCACCTATCGACAGTACACCGTCAACATTCCTGCTCCTCTTGTCTCTCACGTATTGCCCAGCCTGATGGCAGGCAGGAATCACACCTCTACGACATATGAGCGTGTACTCCCAATTCTACGTACTTCGGCACAACCTCTTGGTAAGCTCATTTTCTATATTGTACTGTACACTTTAATTCAATTCGTCATGCCATGTGACATGTGACCTGCCTGACGAAATTTTGAATTCGTCAGATTACTATATATGGCAATACCTGCCGCGGCGGAGCTGCGGCGGGAGGACGGCGGGGGCCCCGCCGGGGCCATTTTCGCGAGATTTCGAGTGACACCTGTGACATTTCGTCAGATCGAGGTCGCCTGTGACCTGTGACTGACGAATTGATTAAAAGTCTACAGTATTGCAGATGCTAACTACTGGCATAGTAGGTGCTAGGCACCAGCAACATCGGGTGGCGGATAACAATGGGGATGACGATGACGATGACAACGATAACGACGGTGGCGGCGACCATAGAGATAACACCAACGAGGATGAGGACAGCGATGGTGATGAGGCGGATAACGAGGAGGATATGGATGGAGACTCTGAGGTTGGATTCGATGAAGATGGGGACCAAAGCGACGGCGACGAGAGTGGGGCTGAGGAGGAAGCGGATAATGGTATGAGTGACATTGAGGTGATTGAGGCTTCAGGCAATGGGCGCGGCCTCATGCGAGAGTGGAGAAGTGGTGCAGTCGAGGTGATTGACGTGTCAGATGATGAGCGGGGACAGGATAATGGTGATATCGATGTGATGGCTGGGAAACAACGAGGAGGGGGTATCATCGAGGTAATCGACATCTCCGACGAAGAGCGGGAGCGCAATGACAGCCAGGTAATCGACATCTCCGACGAAGAGCGGGAGCGCAACGACGGTGCTACAGAGGTGATTGACATCTCCGATGATGAGCGGGAGCACGGCAATAGTGGCACTACCATGGGAACTACTGTTTTCAACCAGTGGTCTGGTGAAGATATTGAGGTTATTGACATTTCGGACGATGAGCGCGGTGGTCGCACTATCGAGGCAATGGACATCTCGGATAGTGAACAGCAGTCTGATAGTGATATTGAAATGTTGTAAAAGTAGTTTTTGGTGTATACATTCAGTGTTGTAAACGTGTTGCACCCTGAGTTTGCTATTAACCGAGTCCATCATTAATTTCTTGGATCCATAGTGAAATATATGAGACCACAACACTGCAATCTCCCTTTCCTACTCTTCAGTCACCTGCATTAACGGGATGCCGCCTGCTCGTACGTCTCGCGACACTACAAATGCGGGTTGGGACAGCCTCCAGGAGACTCGAGCGAAGACAAAGAAGCGCTACGGCAAGTCAGTGAATACGCAGGGACAGTACGAGGGTGATATTCGGCGGGCTAGAGCCTGGCTTGCAGAAACATGCAAGGCTCGTGATTCGAGTAACCTCGAAGCTAGCGATGGACTGGATACTAAAACTCTCAAGTTGGCTTTTGATGAGACTCCCAACTATGCATCTGCAAAAGCACTGGAGCTGTACCTTGTGGACAAGTGTATCGTAAACGGACGGAAGCATCAGACAGGCGACAAGATATACAGTGCCTTCAATGATATGTGGACCAGGTACGCTACTACCTGCTATACGAATTCAGTCATATACTAACGAACAGATCCCAGAGCCGGGTTCAGAGGAGACTACTCAGAGGATAAAGAGAAGAAGACGTTCAAGGGAAACCCGGGACAACAATACGAGGTGCAAGAGATCGTAAAGAATATTCAGAAGCGTGACAAAGAGGGGGGTGCAGCAGCTAAACGGAATCACGCTGAGGCATTTCTGGTTGAAGAAGTTGACGCTGTTCTCGCCAAGTCCCGAGCTGACTGTCCAGATGAGTTGGTGGAGATGGCCATTCAAGGCAAACTAACACGCGACCAAACGGGGAAGTGCCTAGAGCATGCACTGATGCGAGCATTCTTTACGATGGGCTTCGTACTCTGGACTCGGTGAGCATGATCATAGCCGCGGTGATAGAAGCATGCAGTACTGATTGATTTAATACTAGAAACTTTGAGCTGTGCCAGCTTCGCCGACGGAATTTTACTTGGAACTGTCGTAAACCAACTCCTCCGTTCAGTCAGTTCTTCACGGTCTTCCTCGAGAATCGTAAGGGCTGGCAGAATAAGAGCGAATATGAGTGCTCTCTTGAAAGTTTGTTTTGTTCCTGATTGTGTTTAGTCTAAAGTCTCTCACTGCATATAGGTAATACGTACGAGATACATCAGTGCGCTAGTTCGAATGAGCATGCGGCGTTAGACGCATTTCAAGCTATGACATTGTGGATTCGGCTTTACGAGTTTTGGATTGGTCGTCCGCTGCTTCCGGACGAGCTTGTATTCCCAGTCATTTCGGGGAACGGTGTTATCCATACTCAGGAGCAGCTTTCTCAGAATGCGATTCAAGCATTGATTACAAAGTTTGCATCTGCGGCCGGCTTGACACGAAATTTTACCACTCACTCCCTTCGTCGAGGTGGCGCTCAGTTTCGATTCATGTGGGATAAAGTTGGCCGACGATGGTCACTACGTAAGGTTCGCTGGTGGGGTGGTTGGGCCGAGGGTGAAAGTGTAAGTTTTGACTCCTCAAATAGTGTACCACCTGATAATCCAGGCTTAGGTGGATACGCTCATGAAATACCTCTTGGATTCTTTATCGAAGTATGAAGAGAATTACAGTGATGCCCTTGATCCAGGACGTGCTGATCGCGGCGACGTCTTACTTGGAGAACAGAAGGTTCACGCGCCAGTAACCAACGAGACGTTCAATACGTTTGCGCTGAACTTGACTACGATGTTTCAACAAAGTCACTTTTTTGCAGCACAGTGCTCGGGTTTCTCCCATCCTGCACTACCACCTCAGCCGTCATCTCATGCTCTTTTTCAGCCTCAACTGTTCCATCCAGCATATCAGTATCCACCACCCTCCAACCTTCCGAGTCTTACCACTTCGTCTCCTGCCAATACTGTTGGTTTATCAACAACAACGAGTTCCGCCGGCGCCGCATCATGTATGCCGACTATCACGCCATCAAGTCTTTCCTTTGCCTTGGGACCTTGCTTGCCTCCTGGACATCCTCCCTCGGTTGTTCCGATTAGTCGTGGCAACAACCCAATCCCTCATATGCCTGCTGTTTCAGTTCATCAGCACGATACTCCACCCCTCGAGTCAACGTTCACCGTACAGAGACCTCTAATGCCAATGGAGGCAGAAACACCAGAAGAGAAGGCTCGTCGGTGTGCTGTGATCCCAGGACTTCCGAAGGGTCAGCCAGCTCGGGCGTGGCGACTTGCAGTGAAACAGTGGAACGAGGTTGATCCTGCCACAGGATATGCCCTGAAGGATTGGCCCGAAAGCTGGTACACGGGACGACAGCAATCCAACATGGCTAACAACCGCCGCAATCGAGAACTAGTCGCTTCCGCATTTGCACGGTACATGCCACATCTCATCTCTTCTTCGACGTTGCTCACATACACCTTAGATTAAACTCCGATGAGAAACGATTCGAAGAGGAATATCCGGAATGCAACAAGAGCTTCGGTAGACTTTGCAAGGCAATTCGCCAAAAAGAGTGTCCAGGTCGGACAAGTCGAAACGGGACACCAGAAGAGCGCGCTCAACGAAAGACTCAATCCAAATAGAAAGCTAAGCAGTTTCATTATCATACTTTTATTCTACGTCTCGCTTTAATGAAGCATACAAGTTTGTATACTCTTACAATACATACTGCATATTACAGAATGTTCAGGTGGTAGTAGTAGTAGGAAGGGTGGAACGAGGATTCATGGACAATGGAAAGGTGTTCGGTAGTAAGGGTGGAACAAGAATTTATGGACGAGGATTCGTGGACAATGGAAAGGTGTTACATCGCCTGTTTGCTGGAAGTCGATGACAGCTATCACGGAATCGTACTTGAGCGCCAACTCGCCTCCAACAGCGGCTCCGGTTCTATATGTACAGTCAGTCGGCGATAGATGATTGAAGGAAAGCGATGTGCATCAGCGCCGCCAGAAAGGAGTCGTTGTTGGTTGTGCGCGAACGCCAGTGAAGCCGGCTCGAGTCGTGCACAGCAGGTGAGCACATCCATGGGGAACACAACAATGTTGCTTGCCCGCCGCTGAAAGAAGGGATTGCGTGTCGCGAGAGGTTCTCATCCCGGTGTTTCCTTGGCTGGCTGTGGTCCAAGCTCCCAAGAAGACCGAGAGGGGGAGCGGCCGGCGCATGAACCAGCCAAGTCGTACGGACTGAAACCGAAACTGAAAGGTAGAGGCCGCTGGGAGAAGATGATCGTGCGGGAAAGATGAACGCCGGGATCAATCTGGAATCGCTGTTCCGGATCGCGTGCGATTCGAAGCGTTGCAGACAGGGACGGTGGGACCACGCGCGCGGCAACTCGGCGCAAGGCTCAAAACGATCGACCGTCCCGTTAAGGATAAAGGGGCTTATTTTATAGATACTAAGCCATAGGAACCAAACACCACTAGAGCTGTAGTACACTGCACATCGAAAATCCAAAAATGTGTAGTTGAATTCTACCTCATTCATGAGATGCCGGCGTTCCGATAAGCCAAGTCGCCTCAAATCGAGCAGAGTAGTCATGCGCTTTACTATGAGAGCCGTCCGCCTCAACACAAACAGTGGCATATATCCATCCTGCTGTTAGTCTCCTCCCAAGTACCTCCTGTGAGTTGTCCTCACTCCGCCCCTTGAGCACTACGTACCCCTCGGATTGAGATCTCCTTTCACCAAGGTAAAAGAACATCGCACGGGACAAACACCCACTCACTCCAAAAGCCATATAGGCAAACACTAAAAAGGATTGTGCACTCTATACCATGAGGTACATACACCGTTCCGCTACAGCATACGGCCTCTGCCACCTTTCCGCAAAAGGTGGACTACCTCGCTGAAAAGAGTCGAATTCAGAGAGCACTAGGAACATTTCAAAGCGGGTATGTTGAGCAAAGCGGCGCGACATACCGTAAATAGAGCAGCCGTCCAGTCTCTGGGAGGGGGGAACACAACCCAGAGTATCCCAAGAACGAAGAACACCAAGTCGCGTCCTCCACCAATCGAAAGAAGGAAACGAGCACAGGGTTCCAAGTGTTCAAATTCTTGGGGACATGCCGTGCTCCTGTAAAAAAACTACCCAATGAACAAACATTGAGGCGCTATATCCGCTACGACAAGTGGGCCTCGAATCACTCGGCAACGAATGACACGGAAAGAGGATACATGATCGGCACTGCTACATAGAGAGCGCTAAGGCGCAGAAGGTCGTAGGGAAACTCCGCCCTCAGGAATATCGTAGCATTGGCAAGACCGTCTAGCTGTGGAGGAGAGCCCTCGACAGAGCACAGAGATCACTACATCAACGCGCCAACCGGCACCGACAAGCACGGCGTTAATGATGAAGAGTACCCACTCGTTGGATAGCGATGATGGAGAAACCGAGCGGCCCAGTTGCATCTTCGAATCATTAGAGGGAACAAGTAAACCAACAACCTAGAAGAGAAGAAGACGAATGTATATCCATTCTCTTGTGCATTAACGCATCCAATCAAATCCCGATTTCTGTAACGGTGGGTATCACCCAGAGAGGAAGCTTCACGTTTATAGTCGCTCGGTACCTGCGCATCCTTGATAAGTACGTACAGTCGCAGGAGGGAAAGGAAACGCCCACCTCATCAATTCGAATTCGCCGTCTGGTGATACTCCTATCGGCGTCAAAGTCGGTGAGACGGACACATTGGTGGAAGCGGCAGTCATCCAGCTCGACGGCGTCACTCATGCCCTTCTCACTGTCGTCGATGACGAGTTTATCGCTCAGACCGAATTCACATTCAAGCGCGCATTTGAATGTGGCCGTCGACGTCGGCGCACAGAAGCGTGCCTGGTGGGTGTTGGTCGAAGTATTTGGAGAGCATCGCAAGACGTACCTTTTGCAGGCATGCCGAGGTTGACGGTTTCGACCACATCGACAAAAGCCTCGTTTTTCTTGTATTTGACGTCCCCACGTCGCCAGTAGCCTGACCTGTGATTTTGGAAGACTCTTTCACAGCTGGTAGTCGTCAAATAAGTATCAAGGCGACATTTGGAGAGGGTGAAACCAAACGGAGAGTATCCCGAGGATGAAGAGAACCAAGTCGCGTCCTTGCGTGAGCGAAAGAAGGAAAGCTCCAAGGTTTCAATCGGAGATTCAACTTCTTCCTGCCGGAAGCAAAACTGACTTCGCTTACAATGATGAGGCGCCGTAACCACTACGATAACTGGGCCTCAGATCGTTTGGGATATTTCGCGATAAATGGGAGAGATGGGGGTACTTGACCAGAACGAAACGGTCAATCAGATGCGTAGGGAAACCCACCCTCAGGAATATCTTATCCATTGCTTGGTTACTCCCCAAGACTTCAGCTTCCTCTGTAGCCGCATTAGTACATCCGCTACGCGCACAACCTAGACTGCCTTCTCTTAATGCTGAAGCGAATCTTTTTGTCGGAGTATGTTTCTTGCCAGTGATGGCAGCGCCGACTCGAATGGAAATGATATAAAAAGTGTCAGCTAACGGAACATACTGTGCAGCTACGCCAATCCGCTTCGAGTCGTTTCGTTCCTTTCTTCACGCCACCAATCCAGCTTTGAGTCCTTTACGCGCAAAGAAAAACAGACGAAATGCCGCAATAGGGAAGAACAAGTCCGATAGGCCAAGTAGCTTCGACTCTTGTAATAAAGTTCCTCATTGAAAACGAATGAAGCGAATCTGGCGTGGTACATATACACCAGCGTAAAAAAAATGCAAGGCCTTTATCGATCACCAGTACATAGAGGCGCCATATCCAGTAGGACAAGTCGCCTTGTAAGAGGATTTCCTCACCACGCGGATAGTGGCTGACCATCAGGATCGACGTATCTCGCCGTGTTCGTTGATTCAGTCCGACCTATGATTGTGGCTGAACCGACTTAGCACGATATCAAAAGGCAGACGAAGACGGACACCTTTTCTTCCTTCAATGTACACTAAAAAACCCGATACTAAATAATCAGGCGCCCGTTCCGATAGGACAAGTCGCCCCCGGCCCCGTATCTGCTTCACGTTCCTTAAGCGATAGGAACCAAACATTGTAGTACACCGCACATCGAAACCCAAAAATGTGTAGTCGAAGTCTAGATCACTCATTAATGAGACGCCGGCGTTCCGATAAGCCAAGTCGCCCCGACCCGAAGAGAGTTATCATGCGCTTTATGAGAACCGTCCGCCTCAAGGCAGACAGTGGCGGATATCCATCCTGCTATTGCGAAGTCTCCTCTCAAGTACCTGCATGAATTGACCTCACTCCGCCCTACCCCTCGGAGTGAGATCTCCTTCCACCAAGGTAAAAGAATATCGCATGGGACAAACAAGCAGCTCACTCACAAGACATGTAGACAAAAAAAATCTGGGCGTCCTTGGAATTATAATGAGGTACGTACACCGTTCCGCTACGACATACGGCCTCAATCCGATTTCCGCAAAAGGTGGACTACCTCCCTGAAAAGAGTCGAATTCAAAGAGCAGTAGGAACATTTCAAGGTGGGTATGTTGAGCAAAGCGGCGCGACGTACCATAAACAGTCTCCGGGAGGGGAAACAAAACTGAGAGTATCCCGAAGCCGAAGAACACCCAGCCACCAAGCGAAAGAAGGAAATGAGCACATCATTACAAGGCTTCAATCGGAGATCGTAGACAAGCCGTCCTGCCATAAATACAAAACATTATCCCACAATGGTTTATTGAGGCGCCATATCCGCTACGACAAGTGGGCCTCGGATCAGCTCAACGGACGACACACAAAGAGGATACATGATCGGCACCACTACATAGAGAGCGCTAAGGTGCAGAAGGTCGTAGAGAAAGCCCCGAGTATCTTAGCAGGTCTAATGAACGTCGAAAATAGTCGTGGAGGAGAGTTCTCGATAAAATATACAGACCACTGCTTCCGGCGCGCCACCTTGGCACCCCCTCGTTCGAGAGCGACGACGACGAAACGGGAAGCCGAGGCATCCAGCCCGCCTATCGGACCACTAGAGGGACTCAAGGCCTAAACCAATATAGAAGAGAAAAAATCTGAAGGGCGACATTGTCCATTAAAGCATCCAATCAAATACATTCATTAAAACTAACGCACTCATCAGCATACAAAGTAAGACGAAAACCAACACACTCACTCTAATCTGATACGACCCGCTCGCCTTCGTAAGGTATCTCACCCACTTGATACTATTATAATTACTCTTCTCAAACACCTTCAAGAAGCGCACAATCAACCCCGAGGACGTAAACATCAGCACCTGAAAATCAACATCAATAGGCGGCCTTGCCCAAACCTGCCGCGTCGTCGTGCTCGTCAGCTCCGCCGCGCCAGAGAACGTGCACTCCTGCCCGCCCTGCAGCCGCGGGATCTTCCACACCACCACATTCTCCGCAGGGACGTATTTAGCCTTTCCCGTGGCGACCTGACAGTCGACGGACGTCGTGTTCAACGGCGTGGGTATCCGCAAAACGACATTAGTCGCGGATAGCTTGTTCCCAAATGCGGTCTTGACGGTCACGTCGTATGACACTTTGGTCGTACCGATTTCTGTAACGGTGGGTATCACCCGGAGAGGAAGCTTGACGTTTGTTGTCGCTCGGTACCTGTGCATCCTTGATAAGTACGTGCAGTGGCAAGAGAGAAAGCAAATGCCCACCTCATCAATTCGAATTCGCCGTCTGGTGGGATAAAGCTGATACTCCTATCGGCGTCAAAGTCGGTGAGACGGACACATTGGTGGAAGCGGCAGTCATCCAGCTCGACAGCGTCGCTCGTGCCCTTCTCGCTCTTGTCGATGACGAGTTTATCGTTCAGACCGAATTTGCATTCCGGGGTGCCGGATAGGTAAGCGCGCATTTGGATGTGGCCGTCGACGTCGGCGCGTAGAACGGTACCTGATGGGTATTGGTCGAAGTATTTTGAGGGAATCGCGAGACATACCTTTTGCCGACATGCTAAGGTTGACGGTTTCGACCACATCGACAAAAGCTTCGTTCTTCTTGTATTTGACGTCCCCACGTCGCCAGCTCGTCGCGCCAGTAGCTTGGGCTGTGATCTTGGACGATTCTTCTGCAGCGATGGCGGAGGAGACGATGCTCTCTGTTGTGATATAGGTCTTGAGGGTATCTATCTCGCTGTTCTGCGGGTATCCGAAATCATTAATTTCTAGCATTCGTTTAGATGGGACCAGAGGGCAATGGTGGACGTACGCACCGTCAATAAGCTCGTATATGAGCACAAAGTTATTCTTTATTGACTCTTCGTCGATCTTTCCAAAGTAAGACTTGCAGATATTAATGAACCTGTAACAGAATTCGAACACCAGGGCTGCGTTGGCGTTTGTCCTGCGAAACGTTCGGTCAGTACGGCAGGCGAGTAGGCCGCGAGGAGTAAAGATGGCGCGAATAGGACCATAATTAAACCGTGCCACATACTTGGTGACTGCCACAACATATAGGTTGTTGATCCGAACATGGAAGAAGCTGGTCGAGCCTAGCGTTATAATTGGCGACCGAACATCGCTGTTCGACACGACCTGGATCCGGAAGACGTCTGCAATGGACCGCCTGGAACATTTGTGAATTTGGCGGGGAAGCGGTGCGGTTTGGGTACGCACTTGAAGTCGGTGCGGTACAGGCGCGAGATAAGGACCTCCCCCTTTTGATTGAATATGAAAAACGCCTGGGATGGGGCGGTTAACGCGCGGGACTACGAGCAAAATTGGGACACACGGAGATCATGGGAGTAGGAGGGCAAGGGTATGGCGTCGATCGTTTACGGATCGCGGTGCCGGGCCTTGCTTCCGACCACCACCATCGTATCCGGTTTTCTGCTGTCGATATAGTGCTGTCCGGTTTTGGGATTGTGAGTCCGTTTCTAAAGGCATGGCCCGGGCTGATATTAGTTTGTCTAAAGCCATATCAAGACTTACTATTACTGTATCTTTACATGGCACATAGACCAAGCATCCTGTGTGTCCAGACCAGCCGCTCATGTTAGGCGTCAATCTAGCGCTTTGCGCCTCGTTTTACGGACGGCAAGCACAAACCGCGTATTTTGTGCGTGCACGCTAGGCCTTCTTGTAGACCTGCTCTCATGACAGGTTTCTCTGCAGATGATCTACATTGCCCCTGTGGACAATACATCCTGTCGCCATACAATGATGCCTATCACAGCTTCGTATTTCGTGTGGCGACCAATGTAGACGTCGCTACTCATGGAGACCGGATGTCGCCTCATGTCCGTCCCTTCCATTTACTCATATACGCTCGTCTTGCCTCACTATTTTCACACAGTTGCGCTCATGATAATCCGACGGCACGCCAAGAGGCGGCAGCATAAAAAATGACCGACACCATGCCGGTAAAGAGAAATCTAGGTACTTTTGGGTGCCCTACCTACCCTACCCTCAAAATAAATGTAGACTTTCCTTGGTTTTGCGAGCAAAGTACCTACCCTACCTCTCAAATATGGAAATTTTTCTCAGGCTGACCATTCTCACCCAGCATTTTTGTGTTTTGGGCGGAAAGTATGTGAAAAGAGTAAGCAAAAAATCTCCATTGATAAGCAAATGTGTAGTTTTTGGTGCGACAACAAACAATGGAATAATGGTAATAATGGCAGTGGACTGGTGATGGTCAAAAGTGAAGAGTAAGTGCCCGATCGAGACGACGAGGTGCTCAATTCGGGCAACAATGGTCCCCCTACCCCTACCCTCAAAATGTGGATTTTCGTCCTGTTTCAGTCTACCTACCTACCTACCTTGGTCGGCTCTATGCTCGGGGTTAACTCCGCTGCCGCCTCTTGCGGCACGCCCTTTATATATTGCCCACGGGTCAACTCGTCTTCGGCCACCTCATGGGTAAGTATTTGGATCACCAATCTTATTTAAAGCTAGTAAGCGCGCTGACTGATCTCTTACTAGGATGCTGACGAGGCCCTCGCGGTACGAAGACCATCCAACCCGAGCCGCGAGTATCAGCACAAGGCGAGACGGACTACATCCGCCATCAATACGCTCACCCGTCCATCCACCTCCCCGAAACTGTAACTCGACATCCACGCGATTCCCAGCTGCCCGAGAAAAAACAACGTACACTGGACTCATACCCGCTCCTCCGCATTCGTTCCGACCTCTCAGAACCTAGCCCTGATGACCGCGTGTCTACATATACCCATACCCATACCCACTTTACCATTGCGCATCCCCAAATCATTAATGCCTCTCACAGAGCTCATCACCCTCGTACACGCGACGCCCAGCACCTTTCCCTCTCTATCCTCCTTCTACCGTACGTGGTGGACGCGTCAATCCTCACGCTCTGCATATCCGTTCACATTCTACACCGACGTGACGAGCCCGAGCGTCGTCTACCTCGTTTCTGGCTGGCATTCCTCAGGAGAATACTTGGAATGGTATAGCAGCGAGGACCGACGGAGGCTCATCGAGGCGCTCCCAGTTGTAGTCGCCATCTCCCGCGATGTCCTGGTGAATATGGATTTTGACACCATTCCGCGCGCGGCGAGGGGCTTGATCTGCGTGAGCGTGGTTACGGTGGACGCGATGGAAGAAGACGGCAGCGAGGGTGATGGTGACCGTGTTTCTATTTGGGTAGACCAGGACGGTTCGCTTGGGGTGAGGTGGACGGGGTGCGGGGAGGATGTCCGGTCTCCGTCGAGGCTATATCGGTTCACGATGTATGATGTGGACGTGACGGGAGAGAGTATTTTAGGGAGGTATCAGCGTGATGCGGTGATGCTGATGAGACGCGTTGGGATACCGGCAGCGGCGAGTGGTGGTTGATTGGGTGATAGCCGTTTGTCTCGTGTGGGGTCTCCGCGTGAAGGTTGGAGTCGAGCCCGGTTTGTGTCAGATTTCATGCGGGTTGTTGGATTTTGGCTGACCTTTTCTTATAGAAGTGTTTATATCTATCCATATGGATTGGACATCATCTATTTTCATACTGTACGGCTGGGTTAGGTATATCGCTGTGACTTATGCGTAGGAGAAAGGAGCAAAACCAAGGCATTGGATAGTCCTTTCACGGCCAATCGATACAAGGGTTATATTCCCCCGTTTGACTGCAACGCGTAATAAAATCTAGAGGAATCTTATCCATAAAATACTAGTACTGTTTTACTTCTTATGTTCGACCTAGCGGGTTGGCATGTTCAGGTTGGGATAGCAATATGGGATCACGAGGGCATGCTCATTACCACGCGCCAAGCCCCTATCTCCTTTTCCGACCACCACCATGTCTGATTCAACGCTCACCGAGTGCAACCTCCTCGTCATCGTGTACGGCTCCTGCGCGCGCGACCCGAGCAACGACGACCGCTTCACCGGCTACGACCAGCGCCGCGCCGAGATAACTCTGCGCCCCAAGCTGCCCGCCTCCGCGATGGCATCGATGGCTGCGAAGCATCGGTTCATGCAGCAGTACCTGTTGAATATCGCGCTCGATTGTAAGCATAGTAGGAATTGGCGGTGCGAGTTTTGTAGTGAGGCTTTTTTCTTTTCTTTCTTTGCTTTCTTTTTTTTTTGAGGGGGGGTGGTTGGCTGATGGAAATATTTTGGGTAGAAAAACACGCTAGGGAAACGGTGTGGATGACTGCTTCGTGGATGCATCTCTCTCCGCCGCGTATGGTTTGCTACGTACGTCTTTTCCTTCCTTCCTCTATCCCAAAGGCTATCACCACTAATCCCATGGTTAACTTATGAAGGTGCATAACATCTGCGACTCTGCGCACGGGGAATGCCACGAGAAGCTCGCGGCGCTAAACGAGGAGATGGGCCGCGCGACGGGCTGCCCGCCCAATCCGCTCCCAAGATCGGAGGTCCCTGCTGGGAGGACGGAGTACCCGCTCTCCGCGAGCTGTGCGCATTGTGAACGCGATGAGACTGCTACGCAGAGGAATACGTTGAAGCAGTGCACAAGGTGCAAGGTTACGAGGTTCGTATGCGTTTTGTTCTCTTCCTATATAGGCAATGGTTGTGCTGATTGGTTTTTTGTAGATATTGCAGGTGGTTACTTATCCTTGGGCTCAGGCTCTTCTTGAAAGGTGGAATCTAACAACACATTGCTTTCTTTGTAGCGCGGATTGTCAGCGCCCTGATTGGCCAAGACACAAGGATTTTTGTAAGGCTGTAGAGGATGTTAAGTGGATCTGGAATTGATGCATTGCTTGTGCATGAGTTGCTGGGACTAGTAGTGTCATCTACTACCATCAAGGAGTATCATCTAGGAAGCAAAATCAACCTATGTACAACGTAGATTGATCAACTACGTAGACTTTCAGACAGAAATCCGGAATCCCGAAGTAGTTTTTGCCTCATGGCCAGAGCAACCTCTCGACGATCCATTCACTGAGCGCCGATCGCCGCAGCTTGGCAGCGGCACTGCGGCAGTATGATCCGTAAAAGGGAACGATTCCACGTGGACCGACGCGCCGTGTTTGTTTGACCCTGAGGATTGTTGCTCATCTTTTCTAACTCTAACCACCACCATCACCACCACCACTATCATGCCACCCATGTGCGCCTTCTTCCGCTCCCCACCCGTACAACGCGTCTCAATTTTTTTCGTAGCTCGGCAATTGAAGGACACATACCTAAATACCCACCCGGAAGCAAATTCGAGGACCGGGTGGCCTGCTGCCATGCGGGTGTGCATGGGCACACGCAGGCGGGTATTCACAGCTCCGATGGGAAGGCGCGTTCGATTACTTTGTGAGCATGGTATTTTCAGTGTAGAGTCTCGGATGCTAATATTTTTCTAGGTCTGGACGTTATGAGGACGACATGGACAAGGGGACGTATTTGTACGCCGTCTCTGTTTTCTGCTGTTCACACGCTGATTCGGTCTCGATTGCGATCTAGTATCTATACTGGAGAAGGTGCGTAGCTGCAAATGTTTTATTATGTGTTTGTTACTGATACCCGAGCGGCAGGAGGACGTAAAGATCGGTCGAAGATCCAAGATGAGGACCAGGCTTGGTGTAAAGGGAATCTACATTTGATGGTGAGTCTTCCTGGATAATACAGAGCACTCCCTAACTTGTTCGCAGAATGCTTGTAAGAAGAGGTCGGCCATCCGGGTGGTCCGCGGCTACGGCGAGCGCAATTCGACTTATGCAACGGAGAAAGGGTATGTACTCGCAAATGTTTTCCTCTTCTTCCATGTTCACTCTCCAAAACACAGATATCGGTACGACGGACTCTACGTGATCACTCACGTAAGTACCTCAGTCCTACGATTCCTACCTTCATGCTAACGACGGGCCTAGGCATGGCGACAAAAGGGCAAGCAAAACAAGCTCATGTGTCGCTTTCTCTTCCAGGTACATATGTCTCCCATTCTCTTACCCTCCCCGCCTATTCTCATCACCTCGTAGAAACTCAAGAATCAAAACTCAAAGTCCCTCAAATGGGGCCCGGACGACGTCGAACCATATAATCCCGATAAATGCCCCGTACCGCCTGGCACCGACCCCAAGTCCTGGGTGTCTTTACCGCCCGACATCGACGCACCCACGTCGACGTCCAAATCCACCTCACCCTCCCCAGCCGCTTCTGCCTCTTCCTCTTCGTCTTCCTCCTCCAAGTCTCGCTCTCCATCAGTCGCCTCATCCTCCAAATCATACAACAAACCAGCCCCTCGCCCCCAGCTCTCAGCCAACGCAAAGAAGGTCCCGCTTCCAAATGTGTACACGCCCTCGCTGGCGGTCAAGCGGCCAGCATCGCCGGAATCGTCGTGCGACCGTTTGTTGAAAAGGGCGAAGCTGGCGCCCATGGTGTCAGACTCCGTGTGATCGTCTTTTGCGGAATGCGGGTATGCTGTGAAGGTAGAGGCGGCGGAGAGTCCTTTGGGGCTGTGAAGAAGGAAGACATGATGTGATGAAGCGCGTTGGGTGACTGGAGAGGGTGCCTTTTTGATGACCATTTTCTTATATCTTTGCTATTGCTTTATATGTATATATCCACTGCTTTCGTCTCGTGCTTTTTTGTATCAATATGTATCTATTATCTATCAATACCTACAATATCAGTTTGGTAGAGTGTCTCGATGATTTGGTGTGCGTTTGGGAGTCCCCACGATGTCTTCCGGGCGACGTCGACGTTATGAAAGCTCGTCAAGAACTGTACAAGGAGAAGCGGTAGATACCAGTAGTGATCCAGTTATTACTGGCTCAGCAATGCGTGTTCGATGGAGATCCGAAAACTGGACAATAAGTTACTGATGCAAAGAGCTTGTACTAGTAGTACGACAAGCTATCGGTGTGAGCTATGTACGCCTGCTACACGAAAAAGCCTGTAACAAATATAAATGAGGAATGCTTCTCTATCAGAGCCCCTTGATTACCGTTCAATCACGGCCTCTCGCGCTTTGGAAGGATTGTTCCTGCAGAGACGCCGCATGCTCGATACAGGAGCCTGAGGAGAGCGGGGTTGGAAGCCACCGTCTAGCTCATAGACGGGCTGAGCTAAACCAGGTCCTTATCGACGACTGCATCGGCGGAAGGGTTCCATGAAGGAACCCGCTCTGAAGAGGTGGATGGTGCTGCGAGGAAGGAGGCTGAGGTCGCTGGGAAAGTCTGGGTGTCGAGGGTAAAGCAAACGACCTCGAACGGTATGAGGCGAACACTCGGCGGCGCGCTACGTTGGGCATGCGGAACCGTACTTCAGCACTGAGAAGCGGACCTTCTCCAGATCGGGGCTAGCCTCCAATTGAATGAGACGTCGAGCCTTGAATGCTTGTTACGATGTAAGTCCAAGGTGAGAAAGGATGAGAGATGACCCGCTCACCGAACTGGAAAAAAGACACTAAATACACCGTCCATTTCACTGTGGCGTCGACAGTAATATGCTGCTGTCGTGTATCTCTGTGTCTTGACCTCCCGCCCGCGTCTGACGGGACTGAACCATACCGATGCCATATTCTCCATGGCCTGGTAGCATCCTTCAGAACATCAGCTATCTTGAGGGCTCACGAGATAGTGATATCAGCTTTTGAAGAAACGACAGCCTTAGTGCCCATGTCCCGCCAAGTGTCTGTTCGCCAACACATGGAGGTCTAACGAAATGGAAGAGAATAGTCCTTGAACGACGCCACCAGCTTTGTACGAGAAGATATCCACCCTACCACGGCTTGTCTTGGAACCTACGCCACGGTCCTGATGTCTGTCGGTGGTGTCATTAGCCAAAGCTTGAGAAACAAATGAACAACGGACAATTACCATGTAAAAGGAAATCTCCACGTTGGACGGCTCATCCTTGCGACTGGGCGGGCACATTTCTCCAAGAAACAGTACAGAGCTCGAGTCCTTGATGGCGAAGTTCCATGGATCGAGCGAAAGTCAGAAGCAGAGTCGTGTGCACGGGTGTTGACCCCGACAGTCAGTCCAATGTCTGGCAAAAGGGAGGCGGAAAAGTATGGCTATGCCGAGGAAGAACACAGAGAGCCTAGGAGGACGCCAAACTAGAGGAAGCTAGGCACGAGACACGTCATGCGCGTCGTGGCTGAGCATGTTCAAAACAATTCTGGAAAGAAGTCGTCAGCGGTTGAAGACAAAGCCGACAAAGCTAATAGCCCTTCCACAGTGTTGAAGGCTGGGGAGGACAACCCTGAGAGAAGGCGGTAGCGAGCGAGTGAAGTGATGGTCGGAAGAGAGAAGCGTATCCGTGACGATCAACGTAACGGCCACGATACAAGCGCGTTCCCAACGCGCTGTCGAGACAATTGTACTCTTCTGGACTCTAGCTCTCCCAGCTCTTCTTTCCGGCTCCGCTAAACGCGAAGGGGGTTTCCCAATTACTAACATCGAATGGGGGTTGAATAAATAATTGATACAATGAAATACAAGTACAATGAATTTTCAGCAGGCAATACGCCTACTATTACACGATCTGAGAGTCCAATAGAAATGCAACCGAGAACCACTCCGACGCCCAATCCGATTCCCTCGCCCTCCACTCACTTGGCTGATGGAGCCTGAAGACCAGCACCGTGCACAAGGTTGACGTTGGCGGAGACGCCGCCTAAGTCGTAGACGGCTTCCGCAGAGCCGGGGGTCATGTTCTTCATCATGCGGTGACCGGAATCGACGATAGGGTCATCGAAGGGGTTAAAGGTGGACGGTGCTGCGAAGGAATGCGACGATGGGTTGAGGCTGCCCAGCAAGTCCGGCGTTGCAGGTACAAAAACCGGAATGGGGTGCAGTAGAAATGGTGCCGCGTCAAAGACGAGTGGGGGAAGCGGCGCGCAGGGGTAACGGGGGAATGGTTTGAAGGCAAGCTCGCCCAAAGGTATATTTCCCATGTCGGAGGTGAATTTCATGCAATGCAAAAGGACGTCGATAGTATCCTGCATGTCGTTCAAGTCTGCACCTCCCCATGGCACGAGCACTTGCGGTCGAGAAATTCGCAGCAGATGTTCATCCCACTCGGCTCGTCCGATTTCAAGCGTTCCCGATGTGTATAAAGTGACCACGCTTGTCAGATACCGCTTAATGGATCTGTACTGGGAGAGAGTAGGGAAGCCGGAGATTAGGAGTCTACAGAATGATTAGTCTCTAATGAATAGTACACGGAAATGTATGAGACTCACTGTTCCAGGGTGACTTCATCCATGTCTTGTAATGCCATCAGGTAAAATACCCTCAGCATCGCCAAATAGTTTTCGACAACCTCCGCGACGCCAAAATGTTCTGGGAAGAGCCTTGTAGTTCGAAGGTAGAGTCGGTAGGTGAAGACGACAATATGAAAGAGTGTGTACGGGGTCTGGTTCGGCAAGCGAACGAGCTCGTATACTCCGCTGTATACAGCCTGATAGTCTGGAGAAAACATAAAGTCGCTAGAGAGTTATGTATGAGATAAGGTCATGAAAGGAGAGAAATGAACACAAACATAATTTCGGCGTCGTCGCGTATCCCCGTCGAAATCCCAAAAAGGACGGCAGTTAACCAATCCGCTATGAAAGCGAGGGAGTTAGGTGCTGGAGAGCGCGAAGGCGACGGCATAGTATCGTATAGGTGGAGAGGAAGGTAACGTTCGGATTGGACAGGCCGTGAGAGGTGAAGGGATACCCGGCGACAAAAGCCATCTATTATATACCTCCCCAAGCATAGCGCCTTGCGTAATAGGAGCCACCAAGCACAATGATCAGTGGCGCGGGTTAAGGGTCATAGTACCTGATGGCGTCCACAACCTGGAGGCTTTGGACCAGTCCCGGACAATGGTAGCTGGAGAGATTTGGAAGTACTGACGTTACAATGGGTGGACGGTGTGGACAGTTCAACTCACAGGACAAATTGCCACTTTGAATCGCAATACAATGAGGATTTAGGCGTGAAATTCTAGAGCTGGAGAAGCAAATCCTGTGCCTTCGTTCAAAGCTACAGTTCAGTGTTCAGAAGTTGGAGGAGCAGTGGCCATTTGGTCTACGTCGTCGCGCTGATGAGTTCCAGCTCAGGTCTCGCACCTCTACCAGAGGAGAATAGCGTTTATCTGTATTTGGTAAGTATGGTGGCACAATGGCTGGACGATGTGGACACGATACTTACAGGACAAGTTTCATTCCCCATTTGGAATACAATGAGTACATTGCCCAGGCGATTTCGGCTTAGACCCTCGGAGAAATCCAATGAAATTCTTTCCAGTCATAACCATGGTCAAATATTCCGTGGAAATTGGAAGACAACTAGGTCGAACGCGTCGCTGTGTCCACTTTTTAGTAGACATAATTCTTGATAACGATAGTAGAACAGAAGACCTCGGAATCTTCAGTGCATTGCTCTCGACAGCAGCCACCTACCGGTTTCCGCACGGCCATCTCACTACGTGGCGGTAGGTTGGCAAGTCGGGACGCATTACGTGATCCAGATTCGCTACTTCGGAATCTTCCGGCGAGCCTTGGATATCAAAACCCACGACTTTGCAAGCTTCCAATCGTTTAGGACCGTTCAAATCCTGACTCGCATTGCAATTCATGAAGCATCGAGCCGATAAACACCTGGGTGTGGCCATGCGCTGAAACGTGATACCTCCACCTTAGGGTCAACGTTTCAACAAGCCCTATAGTAATGAACCCTTTCCCCGACCTCGACCTCCAGCACCTGGCTAGAATGACTGCGCTATAATTAATCGACTATTTTATTTGATTGCCTGTCTGGATACTCCGCTCCCTGGGTCGTAGGAAGTAATATCCTAGCCTACTTCGCCACGTCTCGGAACAGTGTGTGATATTTCTCTGGTAAGCTAGCCCCTCCTTCCACAACTTTGTAAAGCTTCAACTCGTGATCCTTACACACCAAAGTAACCCTTCCACGCGCATTCTCTGTAGCCAACAAACGATTCCGAATATCCATCATCGCGGCGCAGAGCTGCCTTAAATTCGGCTGCATGTTCTGACGAACATAATCCAACTCTCGCATAGTCTTCTTTGTGAGCAGGGTGAACTTGCCGTTCGTATGCGTGCCGACATAGACTGCTGGTGTCTGCGCGAAGAACATTTGTTCGTAGCGCTTTCTCCAGCTCCCCGGAACGCCTTGCTTTTTGGAAGAGATTTCGATTATTGACGAGTCTGGTACAACTGTGCCTCCGTTGACGATGATAACTCCCGCGTTCTCTGAAGTAGGCGAGGTGGACGTGGACGTGGATGCGGAGGCGTCGGCGTGAACAGAAGATTCTGCGCCGTCTTCAAGAATACATCCGTCGACCTCGAAGCGCACGACGAGCTTGAG
The DNA here is from genome assembly GCA_003314085.1 of Hymenopellis raphanipes. Taxonomy (NCBI): domain Eukaryota; kingdom Fungi; phylum Basidiomycota; class Agaricomycetes; order Agaricales; family Physalacriaceae; genus Hymenopellis; species Hymenopellis raphanipes. Next base: position 38,180 of record QLPD01000583.1, read on the forward strand.
ACCGCCCATGTTCTGCGAAAACCCAAAATAAAATAAGGCTACGAATATACCAATAACGAACAATGATACGCACGTATGTCACAATTCGATGATTTCCTTCAGCACTACCTTCGCACCCCGCTGCGAGGTCGGTCAAGTGTTCAACCAAGCCAACGCCATAACTATCCCTGTTAGCCGCCATCTTCGTCCTATCCTCCCACCGACTACAGAGGATCGTGCGCCCAATGATCTGGCAGTCAATCCGGAATCCTTCTTTCAATCCTTTAATCCAGCCAAGGAGCTTGCGTAGACTGTTTCTATCCATGACGTAGTCGACGCTCTTCCAGTCGAATGAAGGCGGAGCCACGAGCAGGACCGGGAAAAGGGGCGTGGAGGGAAGACGATGACCGTTATGATCTGTGATGTGAAATCCCTTGTCGTTTCCCACTGTAAACGGGACTTGAGCCTGCGATTGGCGCCAGATACGCGGAGATCCTACGGAATTGATAGATGAGCCAACCGGAATTGTTAAGTGCACATACCTGGGACGATGATAGTTGGCTGTTCGCTTTCCTTCCAGTTGTAGGATCCTACATATGCAAAATTGCTGATGATGATTTCATACCCAGAGTTCTCCTTCAGCGGGAGCGGTATGGTGGCTAGCGTATCCCGAGCCAAGCCGACGAGCATATCCCTTTTCAAAGTGTGTTGCATTCTGCGGGGTATGAGGCTGTTGAAGTATGGGAGATAGAAGGAGGCGTTCGCCGGTCATGGGTCACAGAGGTGGGCGTCTATCACAGATTAAATTAAGCTGACGTTCCCACTGAGAAGACAGATGAGCCCAGGCCTCATAGACGGGCTATCAAGCCATCAGTAGACGTAGACTGCGATTTCGCTGCGTGGTTCAGACAAGAAACGATTTGGAAGTAAGTCTCGACGATATGGTGTGTCGCTAGAATTTGTACGGTAGAACAAATAGTGAAGGCAACCTGGTAGCATCATTCCGATAATATAGAACGAAGGACGTGACAAGTAGCACCGTAAGCTGAGTTTCGCGTAAAGAAAAGTTGGGAATCTGGCGCAGAAACCAGATTCGAGAAAGATGCCAGTAGTCGCGTCATGGTTCGTAGTACGGCTTGAGTGCGAGATGAAGGGCACGGCTACGGCGGAACTGACGCGATAGTACGATTACAAGTCGAAAAGACTGGCATCCCTGCTGGCAATTCCACCGATCGCTTTCGGGCCGGCGGCATCCGACGTTTCTCTTTGGTTTCCAACCATCAACTGCTTTTTTACCCTACCTGTTAGTCGTGCTCAGCGAAGCCTCCAGTCCGCTCTACGCTTACAATATTGTGCATGCCCTCCAGGATCTCTCTTTGTACAACTGCCGTTCCTCCTTCCTGGGTTGACGGTCTTTCAGACTGTCGAAGTGGCCGCCAGTTTCTGCATAGGACTGCAAAGTCGCCACTATCGATAACAGCAGCTATACCTCATAGAATCATGCTTCCAACGATGTCGATATCTTCCGCCACGCCGACTATATACAGCCACTCTTTAAACGATACTGTCCGTCATCGAAACGGCCATTCGACTTTGACTGATCGTCGTTGGTGGTCGGCTCATATCGCGACATGGAATCGCATTACCATCAGGCTTCTGATACGGATGCTTTCCTTCGGTTGTCTTGGCGGTGGAAAAGGTCCATCAGCTGAGATGAGTTGTGTAAGCTCCGATTTCCCAGTCATTTTACCTGCAGATCATTGAATGGGGAACATAGCATCACTGTGCCTCGCGCGTCTTGCCTCCGTTACGGTCAATTACGTGTTTTGCAAAATCCACAATACCTGCGCTGGACCGATTCATTGGGCGAATGTGTATGGACGGAGACCTCAGCTCTCCCTTAACGACGGCTCATAAGACGCCGGACGCGCATGCTCTTTTCGCGACGACCGAGGCAATGACTTATAGGCCCAAGCTCAGTCGTTTTAGGCAGCTCTTGAATATGCGTCCACAGCCTTGAACGTCCACAAGACTAGCAGGTACGCCACACGCACTTATTTATCTCGCAACTGATCACTGTTTACAGCTGTCAGTCCGTAGGAGACCGCGAGGGTACCTCTGGTGTACCTTCCGCAAGACGACGCCGCGACTACGCAAGCCGAACCGTCTGGCTAACGATTATCTGCAACATGAGCGTGTTACCAAGATTGAAGTGTTGATATACTCTCGAGAATCCTCCCAAGAGTCTTACGCCACCCGCTCTACGCGGTCGCTGTTGACGGTTGTGGATAGCCGACTAGATATCTAAGGTTTAACTCCAACAGTCGCGACGACCATAGCGCGAGATGGCGAATGCCCTTAATAACGTTCTTCTCACCGACCTCGTTAAAGCGAGAAGGAACCAAACCAGACCCAAAGGAGGATGTACCCGAGTCGTCAGTAGCTGCTAGCGGAGAAAAACATAAAGGTGCTGTGAAATGAATGTCGTCTCACATTGCTTGTCTCAGCTTTCGGCCGCAACCACGTAAATTGTTAAATAAAATAGCTTTTTTGAAGCTGCTATGATTTGAACTACGACGATAACCAAGCTTTGACTAGGTGAAGTAATGGCGGTACGTACATTTCAGCGCCTTCATGTCCTGAGAGGCTTCTAACCCAAACAAGACATTATCTCTGTCACATCGGGGAAACCCAAGCGACCTTTTATACGTGGCGAACTAGCAGAGTGCGGCGTGTTGCCTGCACACCAAATGATAATAGTACAAGGGTACGAGAGAAGAGAAGGTTCTTCTCTCCGCACGGTGGCGTGTAGTCATCGTGTATGGACCATGACGTCCAGTTATTATAATTTCAGAGAGCAGAGAGGAAGTGTAGAGGAGGTCTGTGGGAGCAAGAAGTGAAATGCCGGTGCGTAGTCATCGTATATGGACCACGACACTGCCTAAAGAATGTAGGAGGGAGGAATATCGCTTGACCTTGGTTCAGGCAATGTGCGCGATGTAGACACCATTGTCCACGCGAAATCCAAGCAACATGTAACTCGAACGACCTCCGTGGCGCTCGTACCACCTTTGAACGACTTTGCTTGCCATGCGGAGATTGATGGCGTGGCCATCAGCTTTCACGATCTTGGATGTGCCGTCCGGGCACCGGATGACAATATCCCTGTTCTCAATGATCTCAGCCATCTCTGGAAGAGATTGCCTCAAGTCGACGCCGCGACCGTTGGCGATCTGGATCCATGGCGGGGAAGCGCGTACTGCCAAGAAGACTGTCAGCACCTGCCTAACACGCATCCGATTGGCATACCTGTGACTGGATCCGCTGGCGCCTGCTGCGCCATGTACGCGCTTACGCCGGACGTCAGAGGCACAGCTCTAGCATATTCCCCGTAGAAGCCGTTGGTCGCCGGTTGCGCCAATTGGGTACCTCTGAGTAGAGGCGTGTAGCTCTGGATCATGGGGTCGGTGTGCGTGGTGTATGCCCCGCCCTGTTGGAGAAGACCATTGTGGGTTCTAGGCGGATATACAGTCCTTTGCACGTCATCTATGTGTTATCGAATGGACAACTCGCATCAATAACTAATGAATGCAATAGGTGGATGGACGCACAGTGCGACGTAGCCTGAGGGTACTCCAAGAGATTGTTGCGGCGACGCGGTGCTTGTTCGTGTCCAATATAGTCTGTGAATCGTACTCGCACCTCAGTCAAGATTACTCCTCGTTAATTGGGTGGTCATACGCACAATTATCCGACGTCTGAATTGAACCTGTGTACCCGGGCGTGAGGCCAGGATACTGAGTGGTCTCTGACCAAGTATAGACGTCAGCGAAAGGCTGGCAGGTAAGAGTAGATTGGAAACGAACCGTTGCGCGTTCGCGGTGCCTGGGACGGGTACATTGCTTGAACTGCGTAGGCACGGGCTCTGGGACGAACGAGGCGTTCTGGTACAAGGGAGTGGGGCGTGCGAAGGTATGGAGCCTTACGATGACAGGCGGGCAGGCAGATAGTCGCTGTGGTTGTGGGACGTGTCGTCAACAGATATCTGCGCTTTCTTGTTTGTATAGCTGGTATGGGTGAGGGAGGAAAGCGACGATGGATCTGGGGGCCAGGTAAGATGATAGCTTTTAAGTACCGATGTACAACCTGATATGGTGAGTGAACCGATGTGAAGTGGTAAAGGGAATCGCTTGACAACGCGTTCATCCCCGCGTTCGACTTATGGAGAGTTCGAACTCGCGGAAACCTACCATGGCAGCTGATAAATGCAAGTTTCGGATTTCCCTCTAATGACATCGTTCAAAGCTGCCAATACGTGACTATTCGCGCTCATAGACGCGTGTAGAAAAGGCTTGATACTTGAGTTTCGTTTGATTAGCGACTTACTACGTGTGTTAACTTATGTCTTGACTCTTAATAGACAAAACTGAAGGTTAGACTAGGCCGGAGAGCCACTCAGGAGCCGCGAAAGACTGGCATGTCGTTTTAGGGTGCATAGTTCAGGTTGCCCAATCTGTGCAGATTAGTATCAGTTGATTGTAATCATCACGAAAGCTTCCTTTCCTTACATCGCCAAAAACTGCCACACGTGTGTCCAGAGTAGAAGAAGAAGACTTCCGTCTGTCGTTCGGCTGTGATCCGCCTGTGATCATAAAAATAAGCACTCTGACGACAGTTCAGGTTGTTCGACACCTGTCAGGTGTATGTTACTGACACCGGTCGTACTAGGACCCCAAAAAATGAGGTCTCTTGGAAAGTGCCGACAAATGGTCATGGCGGAGTCAAGGGCGAAGTTACAAGATGTGTTGTATGAATTCGGCCGGCTGTCTGTAAGATTGTCCAGCAAGAGATATTGTTCTTAGAGAAGAAAATTCAGAAGCCATACCATACCCAGGAGAGTAACACGAATGTAAGATACACATTGAATATTGACATGGAGGCCCCGGCAAGTATAGTTAGTAGCCGCATATTTCGAGCTCCGCCCTTGACTCCGCCATCACCATCTCGCAAAGAGGACCTGCTTATCGTTTCAAGCAATCCGCTGTCATCCCGGGGTTTGACCCATGGAGAGTTCGATCCCACGGAAGCCTATGGCAGCTGATAAACGCTTTGCCTTCCTATGACGGCACGGCGCTCTCAATCCCATCTGCGGTCCCACCATTTGTGTGCTTGCTGGACACGTCGTTCACGATGAAACTAGAAATGGTAAAGGCATTAATATATTTCATTCACTACCTCCCACCTGTGGTAAATGCCTTCACTCGAGGAAGTTATCGACCAAACTGAGTGCTACACCACACCGAAGAAGGCGCCACTCGCGATGTCACAGGGAGACGCGAAAGGTTGGCATCAACGGAGAGATCTCCCTTATGCGGATTCTTATCGGTTGACTGCAATGCTTGTATCAATTGATTGTGATCATTACGAGAACCCGAGCAGTGTAGTCCGTCCTCCCTTCCTTCGTATCTTCACTTGTGGTTCGTTTGCCTCACTCGAGTCCCTTCGTTCGATTTTCAAAGTTTAATCGGGGTAATCTTCGAGTCCGAGTCCACCTGGGCTTACCTCGCATATATTCTTAAGCCCTCCGATGTTTTCACCTCACACTTAGGTCGCAAGTGAGGCGCCGTGTCGTAGTTCCACATGAGTGCGGGTATTTTCCGCTGCATCTTTAGCGCCAACTCCTTTGATAACGTCTTCTGCTCTTGCAACGTGTCTTCAGAGTGTCATCTCATCAGCGCAGTTGTTGGGGTGAATGTTGACCAAGATTTCTCAGGCATTCGACAGCCTGTCAGCTGGAATGAAGCAGAGGATTTTCACTTTAAAATCAGTACTTCATGTCTTCGTATTACATGATGAGTTTACCGCGGAGGCGACTACCTAAACGGTCACGACTGATAGGCAATCGATACTCTCATGCCCGCATCCGTGAACGACTTGAACATATCTCTTTGTTCCGCCTCAGTAACACGCACATCACAATTACGTTGCTTTACAACCAATAGATGCACGTCTTCTAAAATTGCGACCCCGCCCTGCCTTGCGAATCTTCCGGAACGAGACTGAACCATGAAAGTCATGACAGTGAAGAATATCAGGGACTCCACCGCTATTCTAAGGCGTTTCAATGATGGAAGTGGACGGGGCACATTGTTTCCAGGCCACCTGGTCAGGAAAGCCAAGACGAAGGGCGAGACAGAATTCTGGTACCTCGGTCGGCGGCGGGACTGACTAGTCCTGCCAGAAGTTTCTACGCATCGTGTGTCGTCACTGGGACGATCAAGTTGAAGATCGACGAGTTCCTGCTGAGAGGAAAAGAGTTCCGTAATTCTGTCATCAATGACATGGTCGCGAACAATAAGCTGCTTTAATCTACACCCCGAGCGACGAATGAACACGATGTTACAAGGCAAAGGCCATGCATGAGCCTCGCCGTCGTCGGCCGCAGTCACGTCCAGGGTTCGGAGAGCGGGCAATGTGATATGGTTGAAGAGCGCAATGTTGTCTGCTGTCGTGGAGGAAGAAATGAGGAAGAAGGAAATAACGGTATGGGTGACGACGCCGAATTGATAGTGACCAACATTTCCCATGGGCTCTGCTACACGACAAACTTTGAGGGTTTGAAGGAGTGGCGCGCCATTCAGAACATCCAGCAGGCTTCCAAGGGCTATGCTGCCGCATCGGAGGTCCAAGCTCTGCAAGCGGTGCCCGACGTTGGAGCCATCAACAACGCATAAATTATTTCCGGGAACTTCGATCTCCAAGACTTCGACATTGGGCAAGCTAGAGACAAGCTTTCGCCCGAATAGCTCATCATTCAGGTACAGCTTGGCAGAATGAACGCCCTTCGCTGTCGGCAGCTCGCTGTCGTCGATGAATGCTGTCCAAGTGGGAATGGTAGTCCCTTCTATCGAGGAAATATCGAGAAAAACACTATGTGCGCGAGACAACAAATTCAGGAATGTCTGCGCCGATGTGAAGACATGTTCGGGATCCCAAGTAGCTCTGGAATATGAACCAAGGAAGAAGAGGAGATTGAGCGGAAGCGCAGACGTGTGCTCGATACGCCTTTGAACTGTACGCTGATATTCTGTACGCCGCTCGGGAGATCCTAATATCCCGGAGTGCCATGCGACAATGGGGATTGTTGTCCACAATAGCGGATCAGCCAAAGCCACTGCGTGCCACCGACGACAGACTTGGAGAAGGGTGTTATGGGCTTTCTGAGCGAGGATGATGTCTGTGAAGGCGTCGGTAGAGTCTGAGCGTTGACAGAGCGCAAAGTAGAATAGGAAGATCTGGCTGAGCACCTCGGGAGGAAGACAATGAATGGTGGTGGCAGAGCTGGCGCGCGCGACGCGAACATCCGTGAGAGGATTGTCGTGCATCCTCGCAGACAGTGTACTAGACGCCATTAATAGCAAGGCCTAACATATGACGGTGAGATAGAGACTCGGGTTTCAGGAAATTCTTTACCGCGGCAAAGAATTGAACGTTGTGATGTAACAATGAAAAGCACAATGGCGCGTTTATTTATTCTCGTAGGTCATGTGACTTGGTTGAGCTGTGGACGAGTCGCATACGATGATTTCGCTCATTCTAAACCCTGGGGAGATACTATTAAGACTGCTGATACACCCTCCCGTGGAAAAGATCACAGCAAGGAATACACTGTACATGTTGGTTTCGCGAGTTCCTATACTAATGCAGTAAGTCTCCACTCTCGACATACAAATCACCCACCCCAACCCCCCAACCCAAAATACGTCGGCATCTCCTCCCACACCTGATTATACCCTCCCCTCTCCGCCACCCTCCAATTCACCAAACACGTATTACACCTTTGCATCTCCACACTCCCGCCCGCATGGTCCGGCCACACCGCACGCTCATGCAACTGCGGCTCCAAAAAAATAAACGGCGCACGGTGCCCGTTCGCTAACACAGCCCGGACAGTGCGCGTCCTCGAAAGCTGACACGCGGTGTTGCCGCAATACCGATCCGGCGGGTCGTAGCAGACGTACTTCCAAGCAGTCTTAAATACGGCGTCGACGAGGCGCGCGCGCCCGACAGACACGACGAGCTTGATGTCGGGGGATACATCAGCGTGCGCGAGTAGGCAGATAGGATCAATAGTAGCAGCGTGATAAAACGCGATGGGGAGGATCTCCGGGACGTTGCTTTCCTGCCCCATCGCGATGGCGAGGAGGCAGTGGTCCACCTTGTTCTCGGCGGGAATCAATGGAGAGGGAGGAAGCAGCTTAGCGCGTTCGCGGGGGTAGATCATCCTGAGATGTGTTATGACGCCTTGACGAAGCTGGTCGCAGAGGTACTTTGTGGATAGTCGGAGCATCCCCGAAAGTTGCTTGAAAGGTGTGGGTTCACCCACTTTGAAGTACCTATCTGGAATGTGAGTGTCGTCGTCGAGCATAAGGTGATATGATATATACGCACCACGGAGTATAAATAAATTGCAAAAAGAAGGTGATATCTTCACTAGAATCCGCCAGCGGCAGATGTTGTAGAGACTGGTCGGCAGTGGACGGCTGAGCCTGCTCAACCATATCCTTAAAGTACTGGCAATGCATCGCCAAAACGGCCAGATGCACCCGGAACCCTTTCTTCTCCTCGCTGATCAGTACGATGCTTCCGTCCGAAAACCAGAATTTATCGTCCTGAATCATGTAAGCAGGCTTCTCGTCAAGTTCTTCGGTGCGTTGACGTTTGGACGGGCGAGGGAGAGCTTGGCTGGAGGAGGCCATGATGACGGAAAGGAAAAAGAGGTGATGATATCGATCGCGGCGGCGGCATATTATTTGATAACTGGAGGAAGGTTATTTCATTTCAGAAGAAGATTGGCTTACCCACGTGTCACACATTATAAAACACCAAAGTCATCCTCATTTTGAATGGTATGAACCGCGGTCTCGTGCACTAGCAAGTTACGCCACCTGATCCGACGCGACAACGTAACCCACGCTCCCGGTCTTGCTTACATTCCCGCAAAACCAGACGCTGAGCCCGTCACTCGCAAGATCATGCCGTCGCCGACGAGGTCCAACCATTTCCGCCTTGACGAGAATATTATGGCGTTACTCCTTGGACCAAATCTTCACTATAAACCGGCTGTTTAGGTGGCATCACAAGATCGACGAGAAACTAACCAGAAAGCCACGACACGGAGGTTATTTCATCTCAGAGGATTCGGTTTCCCACCTTAGTCCCCGACACCTAACCAAAAGTACAAGCAACTGTAGATCATTAGAAATAGAATGCACTATACAATACACATCATCAATCAATAGATCCCCACCCCACCCAATCCCCCAACCAAATCCTCCTACTCACCCACCAACCCCCTCATGCTCCAAAACACCCCCCTGCCCCGCCTCATTATCAATCGAAACACCTACACCACCCCCCAACACATCAGCATCTTTCCCCTTCACCAAAATAGGCGGGGGTTCACTCACTATGCGTAGCATTATCCGTCTTATATATCCCAATAAGCCGATTCGACAGCTCAAACATGTTATTCCTGTGACCCACATTCAGGTTGATCCTCCCCAAAAAACAAAAGGCAGAGCCCACACACCTCAAAGAAATAATAATAAACTGCGCATTCCTCGTCCGCTCCCTGATATAATTCGCCACAATGGACACGTTCCGGAAATCAAGCGCCGCGTCAATCTCGTCCATAAAGTACAGCGGCGTAGGCTTCAAGTTGAAACCAAGTCAACAATCACCCCCACCTCCCACTTGTGCGCCACATACCTTGTACACATGAAGCGCAAACACCAGCGCCAGCGAACTAAGCGTCTTCTCCCCGCCCGACAAATTCGCTATATTCTTCCAGCTCTTCTTCGGCGGCATCACACTAAAAATTATCCCCTCCGAAAACGGATCCATGCTATCCACCAGCTCCAACTCGGCGTTACCCCCAAGCGTAATCATCTAAACCCCCTCTACATCAGTAAATGACGCGATAGGGGACGAGAAATACCATACCTGATACATCTCCTTGAGCCTCAACGAAATCATACTAAACCCCGTCATAAACTCATCAAGCCTCCTCTTCCTCAACCCCTCATACGCCGCCTTCTGCTTATCCCGCTGCGCCGTAACAAGATCCACATCATCCGCACGATCAGTAAACTCCTTCTCCTTCTTCTTCCACTCCGCCTTGACAGCAAAGTTCGGCTGCCCCTTCTTCTCCAAGCGATCTGCCGCCATTCGTCAGTATCACGATTACGGCGAAGCGACGGCAGCTTACCTTGCCAGATCTGCACGTCAGCGGTAAGATCACGCCTCTTCATCTTCTTGAGCTGCTCAAGAGTGTACTCCGGCAACTTGCTCTTCCCAGTATCGGGTTTCACATCCTCCATCTCGACGTCTTTTGGTCCGTCTTCTTCACGCGAGCTCTCCTTGTTCTCCGTATCCATGGCGACATCACCCTCATTAGCATCCTCATCATCATCCTCGCTAAAAACCACTTCAGCACACCACCAACGTAAGAGCACGAAAAAAACATACTCAATATCCTCAAGCCGAAGCGCATCATGCAAATCCTGAAGCTGGCCAATCTCCACTTTGACCTCTTGAACAGCCTTCTGCGCAGCATTAACCGCATTCTGTCTCTTCGCCTAATAATCATCATCATCAGCCACAACCCATCAACGCTCAAAAAAAAACAACACAAACATGCTCCTTCTTAAACTCCTGAATCTGCTCCCGCATCCCCGCATACTCCTCCGCCAGCGCCTGCAAATGCTCACGCCACGTCTCCTCATCCCCCTTCGCCTTATCCACCGCCTTCCTGAATTCCTCCAAGTACGCCTCAACCTCCTCGAGCTCCGTCTCCACCACCTGCAGCTCCCTCTCCGCTTTCACCAAGTCCGCCTTGTTCGTCTTGAGCGAACCCGTCAAGCGCTTGATGTCATTCTCGGCCTTCTCGTACGCTACCTCGGCCTTGGTAATCTCCTCGCCGAGGAGGTTGATGCTGAACTGTACGCCCTCGACCTTGGCCCGCTGCGCCAGCAGGCGCGAACCGCCAATGTCCAAGATCCTCTTCTCCAGGTCCTTGATCGCAGCCTCAATCTCGCTCGAATTCTCCAGAAGCGTCTCCAGCTCCGACTCCCACTGCTTGATATCCGCGTTGAGTTTCTGGATACGAGCACGGTCACCAGCGTCAGGCTTGTTCTGGGACCTAAAAGAAACGAATCAGAACAAAGAAACAAAACCAATTAAAGACACGTACTGCAATTGACGAACACGCCTCTCCGCATCCGCGATACGCCTTTTTCCATTCTCAATCTCCAGATTCAGCTTATCCACCTCCAAGTTGATCTGTGGCCCGGACGCGACCAACTGATCCCGACGTGTCTCCGCGTCCACATTCTCCTGCTGTGCCACCTGCAGCGCACGTTCAGCCATCTCCTTCTCCAGCTCGTAGTTCCTCAAGACATTCGGCGCAACAGCATCGGCCGTAAACTTGGAGCTCATCCCTCCCGACGCGGCTTTACCTCCACCACCCATGGTCCCGTTCGCCTCGATCATCTGCCCCTGCAACGTCACCACCCGTCGGGGCTGTGGTCCTCCATACGCGATACGCGTAGCTTGGTCCATGTCCTTGGCGACAAGCGTCTCTCCTACGGCCTTGTAGAACGCACAGGCGAACTTACGGTCCTTGGGCGTGATAAGGTCGAATAGGCGGGGAACGTCCTCGGGTTGAGGCTTCTTCGCCATCTGCTGGACAGTCGCTTGAACTTTATCCAGGACCATGATTGACGCGCGCCCAATATTCGTCCGGCGCAGATGCTCGAGACACGCTTGACCCTGCTCGACCTTGTCCGTTACCAAATGGTTGAGCATGCCACAGGCAGTGGTGACGGCGACATCGTACTTGTCGTCTGCGATCTTTCCGAGGCTGCCCAGACGGCCCTATATTATAATAAGAACCAACATCCAGAAGAAGTGTAAAACCCTGACGTGGAATCCTTGCACTTTGCCCTCACTCGCCAACTTGGTTAAAGCCTGCAAAACGGCATTCTGGCTCTTTCCTTCGGCCTGAGACGCTCTTGCCTGGGCGACGGTTTGACGCGTTGAGCCTGCCGTGGTCCGACATCGAGCGAGATTCTGTTGGGTAGCCTAACCCGCCTGATTAGCCAAATTATCATTCAACAGCATACAATTCCTTACCGCGACATGTGCCTCGGCAGCCTTCAATTCCGACGCGAGGGTTGCCTTTCTCTCACTCAGCTTTTTATGCTCGGCGACCTACGACGATGATTATTTCAAAGAGTCCTGAAATTGCACTGCGCGAATTACCTTAACGTCCTGATCCGACTTTAGCTCCTGGAAGTTTTCCTCCGCTTGCTTGCAAGCCTCGGCGACCCTCTCAGCCTTCTTCACTAAGCCATCTCGCTCACTGGTGGCGACCTCGATCTCCGCCCGCCGACTATCGACTCTGTCCCTCCATGGCGCGAGCTCTCGCTGCTTCACGGTGATCTGTTCATGGAAGACTTGGGTCTTGTCTAAACGTAGGCATTAGAATAACGACCTCTGAAGCACAACTCGGGAACAAACCCTTCAAATTCTCCGTTATCGCCTTCAGAGCTGTCTCTTCTTTCACCAAATCGGCTTCAGCCTGCTCGAGGTCCTTTCGCTTTTTGGTGGCTTTCGAGGAATTCTCGTCGAGCGTTCGTTGAGCCTCGGCCCGTGTGGCTTCATCCTATAAACAGCATTTTCATTAGCAAGATGAAGAAGGTCGGAAGAGATAAGCTTACATCGGTAACAATCTTCTGCAACTTCTTCACCTTGCTCTTTGCATACTTACGCTTCTCGTCACCCTTAGCCTTCTTCTTCGCCTGCTCGTTGTGCTGCTGGTTAATCTTCACGGCAAGATCACGAACTTCCTGAAAAAAAAGGTCTGTCAGCGATAAGGACAAATCATAAGAGAAGTCCGTACCTCGTAAGTCGTCTCGGTCGTCCGAAATTTGGCTTCTACCTCCTCCATGTGCGCAACATTCTCCTTGTTCCTCTCCTCCTCGTCGTGAAGCACTTCTTGAGCTGCAACCTAATAAACGTATCAATCACCGAGCACTATTGAGATCGCGCAAACTTGCCAACTTGTTGCGGAGGCCCTCTTCCTTCTGGAGCAATTCGTAGAGTTCGAATTGCCACATCCTCGACTGCGCCTTGGTGTACTCGTTGCACATTTTATACCACGCGTCAACCTCTTTCTTCTTTTCCTCGAGCGCGTCCCTCTCTTTCTCCACCAAGCGAAGGCGGTTCAGCTTCTCGGCGCGCGCCTCCTGCAATTCCTCGAACTTGGCGAGTGCCTCTTCGATCGGCTCTTTAAGCGAGGCGGAACCGATAATGTCCTCCAGGTACTCGAGCAAACCTTCTTCGGTTTCGCCGCCTTTCGGTTTCATAAGAGCAATCGATTCGACTTCACCCTAAGTATAGCATGAGTAGACCGTCATTCTAAATTACGCCCGGCTTGCCTGCAGGATAAGGAAACGATTGTGGTCGAGGTCGATACCGCGCGAGAGTAAGAGCTCGCGTACTTCCTTGCGAGCAACTTGCTTCTTGTCGACGGTGTACTTGCTGGTGTTGTCCTTGAACGCGGTTCGCGTCACGACGAGCTGACTATCCGGAACGACTTGGAAGTCGTCTGGGCCCTCCTGAAGAAAATGTTAGTACGTCTAGCGGAAGGGGTCAACGACGACGAATACCAGATCAATGATTTCACGGAAATGGACCTCGACGCTGCACTGCTGCAAGTCGGGATACTTGGCCGAGTGGTGGATGAGCTCGGAAAGCTTCGCTTGGCGCATCTTGTTGGCGGGGAAACCAAAGACAAAGAGAAGTGCGTCGATGGTGTTGGACTTGCCTGACCCGTTAGGGCCAACGATAGACGAAAAGGACTTAATAGCTTGTCAGTGTATACTTCGTCAGCCATAAGAAAGTAGGTACCTTGTGGAAGGGACCAATCTCCTGACGGCCAGCGTAGCTCTTGAAGTTGACCAAGACAATGTTGCTGATGACCAAGCGCTGGAGTGGTCTCCCGGGCTTCTCTAACATAGCTTGGGATTGGGTCGTAGGAATATGAGCAGAAAGGTTCTCGAGTTGGGCCTCCCGCTCGTCGTCGGTCTTCTGGGCGGCGTCAGGTTCATCCTCAACATCTTCAGAGACAGAGGGAAGGGGTAGCTGGGAGTTGGTATCTGGTTTGACATCGTCGTCGTCGTCGTCTGCAGGCGAGGGTGTATGATGCGATGGGGGTTTAGATCCTTTACGCCGTTTAGCGGGCTTTACGTCCTCTTCGGCGGCGTCCATGCGCGTGCTGTCCCGTGGCGTCGTTGGCTGACTGGACGGTGACTTGGAGCGAGCACGCTTGACCGGTTTAACATCTTCCTCCTCGTCCGCCGTCTCCTGGTCCTCCTGCGTCTGCGCCTGATCGCCGTCCTCTATGGGTACATCCTGGTCCGTGCGCGAACTGCTAGCAACGGATGGTTTCCCCTCGTCGTCAGAACCTTCGAGGCTTATAGCAGTGGGTGGTGCCTTGGATGAACGGGAAGCGCGGGTGGCTCGGCTAGGCGGAGGATTGGCACTGGCGCCACGTGTGGTGCGTCGACGGGGTTTCTCGTCTGAAGGCTCTGCCTTGACTGACACTGGCTTGCTAGACAAGCGTGCAGCATTACGCGTAGCGACCGGCTCCTGTATCTCGTCGTCATCCTCTTCCGGCTCCAGCGACGGCCGCGACTTTTTCATAGGCGGCGAATCCTCGTCCTCACTATCTGCTTCTTCCACCTCCTGCAGCCCTGCCCGCGACGAACGAGATGAACGCGTGGATACCGCTGCCTTGCGGGATTTAGCGGTCGTCTCTTTGGTGAGATTGTCCTTCTCGGAAAAGGTGTCGACGTCGACGACCTCTGGGGCCCGTTTTCGCTTGAGTGTGGCCGAGTCGGGCTCCACAGACACTCGGGTGCGCGACGAGCGACGCGGCGGCATACTGATGGTGGTTCCAGTTAACCCTAAAGTTAGGTTTAATAAATGTCAAGTCACCAGCACGTGGATGTCACGTCGCGTCAAGGTGTGCTTGACAATGACCAGCTTGCCCATTTACGAATTCTTTGGATATCAGCCCTCCGGCTGGGATCATGACTATATTCTTCTCCAAAGGTATGGCCGAATTTGGGGCAACTTAGAAGCCGTCGATTCTTCCAGATTCCGTCAAGTTCTCTCGTCTTCGTGGAAGGACTTCCAGCCTTTCTGTCAATTCATAGTATAGGACCGGACTGTAATGCTTGTGGACACGCAGCGAACTTCCTGCGACTCTTCTCGATTCTCCCCTGAGCCCTGTTGTCCAGAAGTTCGGACCCATTCCCGGGACACTCAGTGAGTGATAGTAACTCGTCCACATGCTCTCGTCATACCCCAATGAACTGCAGGCTTCAACGAGATTCGAGAATACTTGTGCGTATCCAACCAGGAACCACGTTATCATCATATCTTACGGTCTTCCGCCACGATTACCACCGCCAAACCTTGACTCATGCTCGCCGTGTACAGAATCCTCATGACCAAATCCGCACTGCATCCGGGAAGTGAAATTATCCCAGCTGTAAGTTATAAAGCTGCCATTACGTTGCGATTTTTGTATACGCTTAGCAAAACGCGCATGCCTGTTCGCATTTAATGATGATCTGTCTCTGCCAAGGTTAAGCAGTACATTTTTCGATATCCTTGTAAGCTCAGCGCGTTGACATTAACAGTCATCCTAGTGATCAACTGACGACGCAGCCCGAGGATTTTCACCTCCGCGCGTCACTAAATAGAAAGCGGCTATTCGAAATTTTATGATGATGTGGCCTACCATAGCGTCAGGCTGACGGTGACAGAGATCGCCAAGCAACTTCTCGCACTTGTTGTTAGGACTCTTTTCGAGAACATTCGCACTTCCATCGTCTTTTCAAGTTACGTACTGTACAATCGAGTACCTTTGAAGTAGAGAACTTGCCAAAATATATGACACACTACCGGAGGTCGTCTGATCACCATGCGGAGTTAGTCTTATGGTGATCGCGGGGGGTTAGGTGGGAACCGATTGATTACGTGATATCCCTTTTTGGACACGGCTCTTTTGTACTAGGCGACGCGTTTCTCGCATGTCTGGACGCGACGACGCCCTTCAGTCTAGTCAGTACGATCTAAATAAACTCAGTACTAGTAAAATCAAGGCAAAAATGGACTGTTCTGCTTCCCCCAAGGAGTGAATAGAGGTCAGAGTGTCTTTTCGTGCGCGCCGACAACCTCCGGGCAATTGCACGGGGGCTATCAGACGAGCACGATGCACACAGTCAGTGCCCATCCTGTTGTATAGCAACAGGGAAGGGACACAGCATGTGTACAGGAGGATGGTGCGAGAAGTCCGTGGGGGATAACGGCCCTGCCCGAAGTAAAACCCCTCGCCTCGTTCGTTGCAGGACATGAACACAAGGGCGCGGGGGCGATCCCAGCCTCTTGAAGTTCGTCGCCGTCAGCCTGAAGTGCTGCTCCTCCTCCGGGAGGCTTACGCGTCCGCGTTGCTCGTCGAGGGAGTCAGAACGTGTAAAAAAGGTGTCCTCGTAACGACTCTAAGTGCAAGGAAAGTAGTATGATATAGAACTGTAACAAGGTTAGCCAAGAAATAGTGCAAAGCAAACTAAATACGTACCGTTTGGGGCTGGATGCGTCCGCGACGCCGTCCAGCCCCAGTTTGTGTGTTAATCCGGACGCTCGACCCGCCCACGCCTTCCAAGAGTGTTGACGCCTTGTTCTGAGGGCTTACACGTCGTAAGGCGTTTGAAATTGGCGCCGTCATAGAGACAAGCGCGTCTCGAAATGGCCGCCAGCGCGAAGCCAAACTCCGCAGGAAAAGGAGAGAAAAATCAAGAAGATAAGTCAGACAAGCCCCAGAAAAATTTCTAGAGCCGACAAGCACGACAGTAAAGTCGTGCTGTGGTGGTAAGAGGTACAGAGAAACCAGAGGCCGGACAGGGGTCATCCCAAAGAGGGTATTGCGTAATCAATCGGTTCCCACCTAACCCCCCCGCGATCATCGACAGACTACATACACATACTTTGCTTGCATCGTCATGTGTATCGTTGACTGTTTATAAGAGACTAATGCGGAGTCGCTACTGGCCCGGAACGCTGACGACAGGGAGGAAAGTAGGAGGAAAAAGTTCAGGGCTGTGGCGCCATTTCGGATACGGGGAATCGAACCCCGAGCTAGCGCGTAACTCCGTCAAGTATCCGGGACCATGAGAGGCGCTAATGTTAGCCGTTACACCATATCCGACCACACCACGTGCACCGCGCACAGATTCATCGGAACTAGTTGCTTCGTCAATCAAAGATACTGTAGCGTTTCGACCGTTAATTCTCATATCGGGTCACGGGGCCTCGCGAAGCGAAGCTATACATAGAGCATATTGCATCACGGCCAATTTTTTCAGGCACAGATCGCTTAAAATGGAAATTTTCGGGCCCGCCTAGCGGCGGGCCATCCTAATCGGGTAATTCCCGCCTGTGTGCCTGGTTACGAAGCTATATCTTTTTAAGGGTCTAGTGTCACAGTAAAAGACCGCGAAGTTACGGTCGAAACGCTACAGTAGCTTCGAACACATGGATCGCACCAGCAAGTGTAGAACCAGTGAAGGCTCCGCATCCCTGAGCTCGAGTCTGAGTCCTGTAAACTCAGTTCGGTGCAGTCGATGGTCTTGGTAGCACCAAAACCTGGGCTGCTACCAATGCCACTGAGCAGCAAGCATTAGGGTGGTGAAGTAAACCCTAGGTATTGATACACCTTGGGTTTACTGCGGTTATTAATGGTATTGATACGGTATCGAAACCTTGGGCTGGTGGAAGGTAGGTATCGATACAGGCACGTGACCATTTCACGTGATGGCAGGCTTGCCGAAATGAGATGAGGACAGTAACCTGATGAGGGTAGCTCTAGAAGCTGCATTATTATCTCCTGAATGCATGATATGAAGATGTCCATAAGGCCCCTTACTGTTTTGACCAGTCTATGAGACCAAAGTGTGGGACACCTGCTGGATAAATAGATCTCTGAGGTGCGCCACATCACATGCCAGAAACACGTGCCGGTATCAAAACCGTTACTAATGGTTTCGAAACTAGGGCCTCCGGGGGGGTCGGTATCAATACCGTTAGTAACACCCCCAGGAGGTTTACTGCGCCACCCTAGCAAGCATGTGTCAAAAGAAACCAGATGAAAAACTATCAACCAAACTGATTCGGATACGGGGAATCGAACCCCGAGCTAGCGCGTAAATCGATCACACGGGGCGATGAGAGGCGCTAATGTTAGCCGTTACACCATATCCGACAACGCCACTACACTTTACCGCGTACAGATAGTGAATAGCCCGGGTCGGAGTACCCGGTCCGGGTCACGGTTGCGGGTGGGTCAGGGTGCGGGTAGGGGTCTCGGACCGAGAACCCGCGCCAACCCGCGTAACCCGTAAGTACCCGTCGCTTCTAGCCGAATGCTCCGGCAATGGCCGGATAACGATCAGCCAGCTCTGATCGCTATCTCTTGCCTTCTCCCACCACAGCACGACATCCGTGTCATGCTCGTCGGCCTCAGGACTGCTTCTGGGGCTTCTCTGATATCTCTTCTTTGTTCTTCTTCGCTTTCCTGATACCGCTGGGCTTTACGCCCGCCGCCGCGCTCTCGGATGTATTCCGCGCGCATTCTAGTGTTCATCTTCGCGACGACACTAACTGGACGAGGAACTGGTACGCGTAAGCCCTCACCAGCGAGGCAGCATTACTGTTAAACTGCATAGTTGGGCTTGGACATTGGACGACCCTCGGTGATGCGTAAGCCGTCGTACTGCTTGGACAACGCCGCCAGAATGCCACGGGCTCTTTTTCTTCACCATCGCACACGTCACCATCACCCGCGTCGCTATCGCCACGCGCCTACACGTTACGACTACACACGCCATTTCGCACGGCTTCGCCATCACCCCCACATGTGCCATTATACGCGGCATCGTCATCTCCACTTCCCAGCATAGGACTGATGACTAGCACCACCACCACCACCACCTCCTGCTCCTCCTCCTGCTCCTCTCCCTCCTTCTCCTCCACCATCTCACCACCACCTCTTCCTACCACCCCCACTAATCATTACCCCCACCACATCCTCATGCGCAGCTGACTGTCCCCGTGCCATTGCCCGGGGATGCTCGCTGAGCATGAATATTGGGAGGTAGTGATAGGTCTGAGACTACGGGTAGGATTTCCAGCGATTTTGGTGAGACCCGCAAAAATTTCAGCGGGAACCCGCACCCGCGCCACGGAAACGGGTAAGTCGAGGGTACGGGTAGGGGTCCAAACCGAAATACCCGCGGGACACCCGCGCTATTCACTACCGGTACAGAGCCACCCAATTCATTGGAACCACTGGTAGCTTCATCAATCAAGGAAAGCTTCAAATACGCTACGCTTCACCAGTTCTACACTGGCCGCACATCCGTGAGGTACTGAGTCTGAGTCCTGTACACTGAGTTCTGCGTAGTCAATGATCTGCCAGTGTGGTAGTAGTCAATGATCTGTGGTAGTGCTAAAATCTGGCTCGTCATGGATGAAGGAATCGCGCGGAACTGGACACTGCAACGTTCAACCCTGTTTCACTCTTCCTCTCCTCATGCGTTCTACAGCAGAAACTTCAGCTACCAGCGCCATCGCGAACAGCGAGCAGCAAGCATGCATCGAGAGAAACACAGATGGAAAAATTGGTTGAAAGACACATGAGTAATTCGGTACGGGGAATCGAACCCCGAGCTAGCAGGTAACTCAAACGCCATCTCCGGGACGGGATGAGAGGCGCAGATGATATCCTTTACACCATATCCGACAGGAATGCTATACTTTACCGTACACAGAGCCACCAGCTTCATTGGAACCAAGTAGTAGCTTCGTCAACCCAGCTTCGAAGGGAACACGCTCTGTGGGTAGATCACATCAGCCGTCACCCATTTTGAACCTATTGCCCCTTGCAAGACGAACGCCGCGGGAGTTCCTGCTCGGAGTGTAGACGATACTCTTATGGGCCTCTGGCACAGTGGTTGTGCTTGTTTCCCGTTAGTATACTCCTAAGTACTGTACTATTACGACCGTAAGTTCACGTCACAGGTCACAAGCCCTCCTTATCTCCTTATCGGACCTCGGAAAACGCCTCCGATCGCTTATCGGGCGTGGGAAGGTGAAAAAAATTAAATATTTATGAACTTACGGTCGTAATAGTACAGTATTCAGTCAAATTTTTAGGCGTGACCAGTGCAAGAGTCTCCTCCCCCACGCTGAGGATAAACCAGATGTGCACCCGTAAACTGGTCAAGATTCGCCCTATGAGGAGCCTTCATCGTAGAAGATCACGAATATCCCACCCAGAGATGTGAGTACACCTCCACAGAGATACGGCACTCAGAAGAAGGCGTAGGACGGGCGGGTGAGGGAAACGTTTCCCAGAGAGGGGCGTCTCTGAAGGTAGAGCTAACCTACTTATTCCAGCAATGATCTGAAAGATGTCCTAGTAACGAGATGCGACGTTCAAGAGGTGCAAGATAAGTCGCTATGTCTGTGGTACAGTTACGCCGAGCTCCAGTGACTTTCAGCAATAAGAAGTCGCAAATAAAATCTGCAGAGATTGGTTCACGTCAGTCTTGGTCTTGGGAGCACCAAAACCTGGGCTGCTACCAATGCCACTGAGCAGCAAGCATGTGTCAAAAGAAACCAGATGGACGAAGGATTCAATCCGGATACAGGGAATCGAACCCCGAGCTAGCGCGCAACCCAATCAATTACCCAGAATGAGAGGCACTAATGTTAGCCTTTACACCATATTCGACAGTACCGTGGCGTACTTTACTGTACACAGAACCACCGGCTTCATCGGAACTAATAGCTTCGTCAACCCAGCTTTGAACGGAATACTGTACGCTCTGTCGGTGGATCCCATCATCAATGGCCAGCCGTCACCCGCTCTACACTTGGTGCCCCTTGGAAGACAAGCACCGCGGGAGTTCCTGCTTGGAGCCTGAATAATACTCTTATGGGCCTCTGGCACAGCGGTTGTGCTCGTTGCTCATTGAAAATGCCCATATAAGTAGTCAAATTTTTAGATGTGACCAGTCCAAGAGTCTTCCCCACCGCTGAGGATACCCGGACATACTGTAGTTTTTCGTTGAGAAGTTCGATCACTTTCGATCACGTGATCGGCGCTTGTTTATGACCAGTTCACTAGTCCAAGATCGGCGTGACATTCGGGTTAAGAGTTCGCTGTCCACAGTGCTGCGGCGATGCTTATTATGGTAACCCTCATTGTTCCATTGTTCTACAGGTATATAAGTCAGCCAATAAGCAGAGTTTTTGTGCATTAACACGCCTGCCATGATGTCGGACACTGACATCTCTGCGTGGATTGGCACTGGGAAGGCCTTTGTTGAGACCAGCCTGCCGGATCACCTTGTTTCTGCTTTCAACACCATCATGAAATTCCCTGATAACCATATCTTTTCAGTTTTTACTCCTACTACATCTGTCCTCAAACTGCTTCGCATCCGAAAGCTACCCGTACAGTCGACCTGGCCACCTGCCAACATTCACACAATTTCTTCATCCCATTTCTTCAGTCATAACTCTCCACAACCACTCTCAGGAACATGGTTCCTTGATGAGATTCCATCTCCTCGATTGACATTTGCATTGGCGGCTCACGCCGGCCAGGCATGGCTTGATGGGTATACATCTGTCATTCACTGGCGAGATCCAAACACCTGTCTACCACTCTGCATTATCAACTACTGGGTCAAGGCCAGTCTTGCCTTGTATGCACGACACTGCTGGGAAGCTGCTATAGACTGGGTTGAAACTGTTTATAGTCACGAGCAGAACAGTTCGGTCTTCCAGACACTCGAGCTCGAGTTAGAATCGCTTGGATGGGGGACTCAGTTGCTGGGCTGCGGCCGTGTTGGTGGAGCAAGTGCTCTCGACATTGCAAACCTTCTCCAGCCGACGACATGGATGAATGATCGTCAAATGGATGCAATGATTGGTCAACTTCAGGCCCGTCTTCTTCAATATGACGTTCGTGACATCGACATCATGCCGATAGCTGCTACCTTCGATTTCAAGAAGAAGGATGATGTCTGGGAACAATACGGACCAGATAACACGTCATTTCGCACTCTGTGGCGCTTCGGACAGGCACTACAGTCTGGATCATTGAAATTCTTGTACTTTCCCCTTCACATCAACGACAATCACTTCATTCGTGTTCGGATTGACTCAGATCAATCGCAAATCTCGTATGCATGTGGTCTTGGTCAAACCTTAAATAAGGCTGCAGTAGCCCCGCTTACTCGTTGGCTGATACATCACGGATTCGATGATCTACCTGCTGTTCCATCCTTTGGATCTGCTCGACAGGAAGACTCATCATCGTGTGGTCTTGTTACGATTAACGACATTGAGTACAACATCTTCGGAGACTCTCTTTGGACTCCGACCAGCAAAGACATGTATCGTGTTACAAAAGCTCTCGAGATCATTCAAAGCCATCAGTCGGTATGTCTCTTCTTACCCTGTATCATCTCTCTGAGATACTGATTCAAAACATAGGCACTGTTCCGTTCGGAGAACCAGTTCTCTTGTGATATGCTATTTACCGATATCTTAACATCAGCATTGTATGGCATCTCTAGCGAGGATACAGATGTCATCGATGTGATATCAACTCCAATATCACTTCCTTCTCCTCCCCGGACCTCAATTTCTCAATCGTTACCAGCTGCGAAGCCAGCCGCAATGCCCTTACCAAATCCCGCCACATTCCCCATCTCTACTCCGGTGCCATTCACAGTCATGCCACCTGCCACCCTGACTCCATTCTCGATATCTCATAACTCCGAATCAAAATCCATCTCCTCTGCTCCACGTAAAAGGGCAGCTGTGAAGATTCAACTGCGTACACCCTTATCCACCCTCTCCGGTGTTGCTGATCCGGCTAGCTGTGTAGGGCAGAAGCGGAAACGCAACATTGATGATTTCTTTATGCGCTGTACGCCAGCGGAGAGCAAGGAGAGTCACCAGCACCAGTCAGAAAAGATTGCAGAGTACCGGGAAGAGCAGCTCGCAACAGAGCGTCGTGAAGCTGCAGCTCAACACGAGCATAACAAGATGCTAGCACGAGACCGAAAACGTCGACAGCGCGACCGTGAAAAAGCCAAGAAGGAAGCGGAAGCTGGCAACAACAACTCTATGGATGTCGAGACCCCCGTTATATCAACCGGCGCAGAAATGAGCCGCCCCAAACGATTCCTGATGTCGCTCATCCCGAAAGATCCAAAGGGGAGAGGGAGACGTCAGGTCCATAAGGAGAATCTAAAACTTCGCACACAAACGAACTGGACACATCCCATGCTCGCTACCATCATCATTGAGGCACAGAAAGAAATCATTCTGCGAAAGGACAAGTGGAACGGGGCAGAGATTGTGAGACGATGTCAAGCGAAGAGTTGGACCCTGTTCAAGGGCTTAACGCCCCAGGTTCTGAATCGATATCGAATCGCACCGGTAGTGAACAGCCGGGGTCCGGTCACCCGGTCCGGGTAGCGGGTGAGGGTGCCTACGGGTACGGGTCGGGGTGCCGATCCGAGAACCCGGCGTGACCCGCATCACCCTTGGTGACCCTTTGCATTTTTTTGGCAGCCTTGGACTCTGCGGCAAGTAGTTGTGTAATACTTGCCCATAGTAGATATGCATGTTTTACAGAATTTATGAAATTTATTTGGGCTTAACCAAGCTCAACGTGGCCCAGAAACAACGCTGCGAAGGAATTTGGCTCATCGCCGAGAAGCCCGATCGCCTCGGCAGACGCCGGATAAGGATCGATCAGCTTCGATCTTGGATCTGTCTCTCTTCCTACCACAGCAGGGCGTTTCCGTCGTGCTCGTAGGCCCCAGAAAATTATCTGGGGCTTTTCTTACCTGTTTTCATCGTTGTTCTCTGCTTTCCTGGTGCGGTTCGGCTTTGCGCCAGCCGCTGCGCCCTCGGATACATTCCGGGCGCATTGTGGTGTCTGCCTTCGCGACGACACCAATTCGACGCGAATTTAGGACTCGCAAGCCCTCTTGACGATGCAGCATGACGACTGGAGGGTCTGGTCAGGTTCTTCCACTTAATCTGTTGGCACGATGGCGTCGTGGACGCGTTGTCGCCCCATGGGTGCGAATTTACTCTCTCTCTCCTTATAAAACTCACGTCAAAACTGTTGCAGGTTGCAGACTTTCTTTTTCCGTCGTCTCACCCGCGCCATCTCTCCTTTCCCGCAGCGACACTGACAGCGATCGCGTTCGCCCAGCCTCTCTTCAACATGCGCTGTCCCCTATCTTCACCCTCCTTGCACCTTCTCCACACTCCTCACATCTTCTGTGTCATGCACTGATGCTGCTCCCCTCGCATTTGCTGGGGGATGCAGCCGTGGCATGAAGAGAATTGCGAGTGGATGTGGAGCGGGGGCGCACTCGCACGCAACCGCCTGCAAGTCACTCACCGGGGATGGGAATGAGGATGGCGACGTGTTGATGTTCGAAGGGTACGACGCGAGTTAGCGCGATGACGAGTCTTTCGTCGTTTTCTCATCGATGCCTCGTCTAGCATCATATACTTCGATTTTTAGACTATTTTTTACTTGTATTATCTACCACTAGCTACAGGCTCATTGGTAGCACTTGGTTTGTCACTATAATACTCGTTTTTGGGTCTAGAAGCGTGAGGGTCTCGCGGGTAGAGGGTGACCCGCAAACCGTGGGTCATTGGGCGGGTCACCCGTACCCGTATCGGCGGGTAGGGTAAGGTGACGGGTGGGGTCGGGGTCAGAATTAATTACCCCCGGGACACCCGGGCTGTTCACTACGCACCGGATCCCAAGAAAAACATTCCGGGAAGTTGGAAGGAGTCATTTCTTGAAACGTCGAGGACTCGCGGCCTGACTCCTCGGTGGCAACGTTGCCGAGAGCCTCTGCTCAAGCAATATCCGGATATCTCACGTCGAATTGTT
This sequence comes from Hymenopellis raphanipes, assembly GCA_003314085.1. Taxonomy (NCBI): domain Eukaryota; kingdom Fungi; phylum Basidiomycota; class Agaricomycetes; order Agaricales; family Physalacriaceae; genus Hymenopellis; species Hymenopellis raphanipes. The sequence goes on from QLPD01000583.1 coordinate 63,297, forward strand.
CGTCAGCTTACAGCGATTCGGGATACAAGTCTTCCCGTTACAGTACCTACTGTTCGCGCAGTCGTAATCGCCATCATCCAGCAACATGCTCCTCAGGTCCTCGATTCATTCAAGTGCAGTGATTTCTGGATTCAGAAATTTGTTTTCAATCAGCCCGAACTGCGATGGGTGATGCGGAAACCTACTCGTGCTGGCCGAAAGACTCCGGCGGATGCAGACGACCAAATTCTGAACTCCTTTTACCGGCATGTCTTGACGTTCCGCGAGGCAGTGATTGAACATCCCTGTTTCCACGTCAACATGGATGAAACCCAGTCAATGTACAACATGGGCTGTGGACTCACCTTTGAAATGCTTGGTGCAACACAGGTTCCTGTTGTCGGCTTAGACGACAAACGTGCCTTCACCGTAACAGTTGCGGTTTCGATGGCAGGTGACCTCCTTCCATTCCAAGCTATCTATGGCGGTAAAACTGCCTCAAGTGCGCCATCTCTGGATGCACGCGGTCGCGAAGAAGCCGACAAGATTGGTTTCCTCTTAGAGCACTCCGGGACGACTACCTATTGGGCGAACGTCAAGACGCTGAAACGTTGGGTGAATCTGATTCTCGTACCTTACTGGCAGCGTAAAATGCGAGAGTTCGGGTTAAGCCGACAGGAATGCATGCTTCAGATGGATGTCTGGAGTGTGCATCGTAAAGACGAGTTCAAAGGATGGGTGCAGCGAACGTATAGATGGATTACGGTGGAATTTGTTCCAGGCGGTTGCACGGGTCTGTTCCAGGTGTGCGACGTTGGTATTCAGCGCCCGGTCAAGTTGACAATTCGGCAATCGCAACAAGAGGATCTCCTTGAGGAAGCAAAGACTCAATTGGACGATGACAGCGGGGCGGATGCCATCAAATTCGATACAACTATCAAAGTCGTCAGAGACCGATCAGTGCAATGGCTTGTAAACGCTTACCACGCCGTCAACAAACCCGAGCTGGTAAAGAAGGTGAGCACTTCATTCATAAGGAATCTAAAAACTTACCGAGTTTCTCCAAGGCCTACCAGCTATGCAAGGCTGGAGAAAATGGTCAGTTCAACCTGTCCTTTGAGTCAGTCACCAGTATCGAAGCACGTCAAGCTCTTCGCGACGTACAGCGCAATGATCCTGTAAGATGGTCTAAGATCCAATTACGGCCAGCCAGCGAGGAGGATGAGATAGATGTCGATGAGGATCCATATGCTTCAGATGACGAGATAGATGATGAGATATCGATGACACCGGTCGAGGTTTTGACTGGTATGGCAGCACTGGCCAATGGTGACCCCCTAGATGAGGAGTTTGTCATGGACGAGATCGAAGGACAGATACGGCCATACGAGGAGGAAGATCTGGATGATGAGGTGATTATGGAGGCGGTAAAGGCAGCAAAATTGTCGGATGACTTGGTGGCACGCATCCAAAGTCGTCCAGATGAGTATGGCCGGGGAAAACGGAGACGGCTCAATAAAACGGGCAAATAGGTATAAAACTAAAGCTCCGTTGATGTAAAACGATGTAAAAAACAAAGAAGCGATTTTTCGCGATTTTTTCGTGATTTTTGGAGCATTTTTGAGCCTGTCACGATGGGTGTTCGGAAGCAAGGAGAACCACCGTGACGTCACGATATAACAGTTCGGTTCGCTATCCCGCCGTGATGAGTGACGAACTTCTCAATGAAAAACTACAGTAGTTTCCCGAATGTTGAAGGAGACATATAATTCATCCTCGTACTCAGCTCTGAGCTCTTCAACCCCGGAAATGAAAGCATAGAATTATCAGGTGGATGTACACAATTTCAGTCATGTACCCTGATTCAACGTCGACCTCCCGACGCGACGTATACACTCAACATGGTACATTTCACGCTACTAATCGCAAGACATCCTTCAAGGAAGCGTAGAGTCCAGTTGACCGAGGCGGGGAATGTCGCCACGCGCTATAGCTCGACGATGGTTATTCGCGCGCATGAACCAAAACAGATGATTCATGTCCATGACGTTAGTCTCACGATAGGACCGTCTCGTGGCATCGACGTAGGCCTCTGCGAGGCTGGGAGGCATCATGGGAACCCGTGGATCCAGGGTAGCCTCAAGGAAGTTAACGAGACCGGCGAGGACGAAGCCACTTTCCTTTGCGGCCTTTATGCCTGTGAACAATTGCAAACTACAAAAGAGCTGATGTCTCTCGCAGAACGTGCAAGTATCCTTGTCGCCCACGAAGGTACAGGCACGCCCCGACGACAAACAGTTGGGACAGGCTAAAACGCGCTTGTCATTAAATCACTTTTAAATAACAGACGAGAGATACTCACGTTCACGCTGAACATTACCCGTTTTCCCCTTTTTCTCAGCCGACTGGCCTGGAAGATCACTGTCCACCGCCTTCCTTTTTCCAGCTTTCTTCTTCGCTCTCTGACGCTCAGCCTTCTCCACTTTCGCCGCCTCTGCTGGTCCCTCCTTCGATGCAGCCTTCTTTTGCGCCTCCTCCGCAGCCAACTTGACCTGCATTGTGCGCCACAAGTTCTCTTGCCGGGCCTGATATAGCTGACGAGCGCGCGCGGCGACCTGCTCATGGTAGACACCAACAGCGGCATCGTGCTCCTGCTTGCGAGACTCCTCCCCGAGCGTGTGCATCAACAGATCGCGCCTGTGCCGCAGCAGCGCGAGATCCTCATCCAGTTTTGTCAGCTCCGCGTTATTGGGCACGGGGATGGGAGCGACGTATTGCGGAGGAGGGGATGGAACGAAGTCTGCAGGACGCGTAAACTGCTTTTCGGCCTGCTGAATGTCTTCGAGAAGATCGCACATGGTCGTGGCGGGAAGGAAGGAGCTGACCGTTTAATCTCCGATGGCCTGCCGGTGGTTCCGGGCTTCTTTAGGGCACAGAAATTAGACTACAGGCGTCCTTGGTGAAGCATAAGGCTCCAGTGCTGGAAGTAGATTGCTCTGCGACACTAGTACTACCAGTGGAAGCGTTGCGGAAACGAGATGACTCGACTAATACCTCAGAAAGCTTTAACACCAAGCTTGAAGGACTGTAATACATATCTGAATTTCATTCAAGGCTTTCACGATAGCATAACTGCGCGCCATCGGTAAAACTTGTACACCCTCCTAACTATGAACGTCACGCTCTTCAAGCGCTCCATTCCGAACGACTTGCGGGACAAAAACTCAAAACCATCGCCCAACCATTCGCCATTACCGCTTACAAACCCGATGCTGAGCGTCTCCAAAACGACGTATTCCTCGGCCAGAAACTGAAGTAAAACCACAACCGTTTCACACAAAAACATCTTGTTTGACTCTTTCTTCATGAGGCACCTGTTCCGATAAGCCAAGGCGCCTCGCACTTGCTCGTACTCACATACTCGCATCATGAAAACCATCTGTGAAAAAAAACTGCTTCCTTGTGCTCAGAGACGCCGTATCCAGTAGGACAAGTCGCAATGTATTAGTATGGCGCAACCAACCGGAATGTGGGCTGTGATATGCAGCTTCTGCACTTTTGAGAATATCCGGGGCATACTCCCTATGAAAACGAGCATTACGTCCTCCAATTCCGACCCATCTATGAAGCAGAATAGATCCCGGCCAATATGTGAGTGCGCCTCAACAGAGATATCAGCTGTTACCGGCACGTAGAATTTACCGTGCACGTCCAACGGTAGACACGGTAGCCGTGCACTGCCACACGTCCCTACACGGCAGGGTCTACACGGCCGAGCACCAAAGTCACTCAAATTAACCTTTGCTGGAGTTATTGTGCTACGTAGAACATAGAATCAGCAATGAATGACAGGTATATGTGATAGTACAGACCATAAGTGGGTGATTTGAGTCAAGAAATACTCAACGGGAGATGTGATCGCTGGCCGGGAGTGGCCGTGTACACGTCCAACACGGTAGTAAACACGGTAACACTGCCACACTTTACACGTCCACGGTAGCCCACACGGTAGACACGGCCACTGCCACACTGCCACACTGCCACACGCCCAAGCTACACGGCCAACACGGCCACGTCCAGGGACGGTACACTGTCGACACGGCAGCGTTACATGGGCGTGACGATGGAGTGACACGGGCAACCAATCGTAGTGAACTGGGCTAGATTGTTTTGCGTGCTGGTACAACTTTTAATTCTAGATCTTACTGTATAACAACAATAGAGCTCTCGAGAAAGTTCTTTATGCAGAGAGACATCCTCTGACATTAGTTTCTGGCATAATGTACCACAAGAGTAAGTCTGATCGCGTCTACGACTGCCTCGCTGGTCGCTGCGTATATAGATGGCTTCTTCGACGTTTGAAACTAGAGGAGAAAGATCAGATGAACGAACTGATTTTGATGAGCGTTTGATGAATGAAACATAACGGTAACATCACTTCTTCGCGCTCTCGGCAGACTGTTCAAAGTTCCTCCTAGATTGGCAGCGTTGTTCTGAGGTGGGTCAATCGGTGCGGGGTCTCGCTGAGGTGGAGTTACGCTGCGCTTTGTTAGGTGCACGCACTTCTTGTGACTGAACGTGGGTATGAGTGTCCACGCCACGATCACGATGGAAAGTACATGGCACGAGCTAGTAACTACTTAACAGCGAGTCAGTGGAACCAACACCGGACCAAAGATTTCTTGGCTAGCAGCTCAAAATAAGTCTGCTAGGAGTCACAAAGCCGCTGTTCTTCAAACATTTATACAGTGGCGATGAAGCGTGAGCACTGCGATGTTACAATGTTACAATATTTGAATCTGCCTACACTAAATAAATAGCTAAGGTACTAGTACCCCGACGGAATACTTAGAGTCTCGCAAGTTTTGAGAGGACGACGAGTTGTGTCTGAGGTACTGTACGGGTTCGCGCATGCAGTATCAGAGGTGGTTCCTATAATATGATATAAGGTATACTCATACAATATTGTTAACTGCGCTAGAACGGGAACAAGGCTTATCAGCCCGCGGAGGAGACTTTCGTTCACTGACATTCAGACGAGAGTGCCGCTAACCTTCCACGGTTCGGCCTTCCAATAGCGAATCCACCTGACCACTACCGATTTGCGTGAGTGCATAATGTCAAATGTGTGAACAGAAATCATACCCTTCAAGCGTTCCCAGAGTTTTTAATGTTGAAGTCACAGCCAGCACGGTCATCAGAGTATGATTTCCAGTGCATCATTTCCTCTGTGTTCGTGTCGCTGGGTGTCAGGTCCCGTATGTCAGGAGCCATCACGATCTGCGAGTCGCGCATCCATCAATCCAACCAAGCTGACGTTTGAGGACATCTATCCGCAACGCTGGTTGCTGTGTGGTGGACGTTGTGAATACTAGTGGAATTCACACACAGCTGCTCGCAGAGTCGAAGGAAATCATCAGCGTCCGTGGGCGGTATAACAAGCGAAACAAGCGAATGTGGTGCGGGAGATGGCGAGCGGAGTGGGAGAGAGACGAAACGGTGAGGAGCAGGATTAGAAGTCAAGGGAGTGGCGGAAGGATCAGGGCAGGTCTCTTTGGGAGACGAAGGACCTTCTCTGGAGAGAGTGTCTTTGGAGTCCTCACCCGAATGAGGAAGCCGTTCATACGGCCCCAATGAAGGACGAGAGGTTGGAGTAGAGCTTCGAGAGGATGACGAGTCGTGTAGATCGCATGGCTTTTGACACGATCCTGCCGTCACCTTTGCAAGTGACTGGTATGTACGCGCAGCCTCAGCGGTATGAGTAGTCGAGTAACCGATAACTTGGCCTATAAACCATCAGAATTCGAAATGGATAAGAAAGAGTGAAAGCATAGTTACCAGATGTGTCGTAGATGGCCAACAAATGTCCTAGAGGTTGAACACTTGGTACCGGTTCAGTCTTGATGGTAGTTGGGATGGGAGCTTGGCCGTCTTTCGCGTCTCCAAAAGTATCAAGAAAAAATCTGCTGGCGCCGCGCTGTCAAATGCGTTAGAAGGAATGCAAGGGTGCGAAGAATTACCACGTACAACAAGCATGTTCATGCTGCAAGAGGTCCAGGAATGAGCCGAGTGATAAAGAAAGCTGTTTAAACGCGTCGACGACGTGTGCAAACTAGAAAGTATCAGAGCAAGTTGAACTTATATGACGCGACTCGGAAAACCAGTGCATCGAATATTTCAAATCGGTGGGCAGTACAGGTTACAGAAAAAAATGTTTATTCAACAAACGGCAGGTGGAGACATGGAGGGCAGTGTGCGTACAACACGCGGTAGGTCGCTAGGTGATGATGGTTTGATTTTAAGATGGGTCGAACATCTTAAAACCGCACTTACGTCGGCGCCGGCAGTGCTTCTTGCCGCAACCTTAGTTCGGCTGGTTCCGATAAGGCGACGCGCCACTTATACACTGAAATTCCCGATGTGCGAGCACACAGAAGCATACTCCTTGTTAAAGTGTTACGGCTCCTAGGTCACGGTGTTACTGCCTGAAGTCACAGTGTTCCTACACGCCCACACAGCCACTCAACGTCCCTTCCACACGGCCAACACGGCCCTGTACACTGCCTACACGTCCACGGCCACACGGCCACACGTCCAGCTACACGGTAAATTATCTGTGCCCAGCTGTTACCACGGCACGAGGAAGAAAGCGTAGGACGCGCGGGTGAAGGAAACGTTTCGCAGAGAAGGGGCGTCGCTGAAGATATCACGCGGCGGAGAGCACAGTTATGTCTAGCGGCCCCCAGTAAAAGGTGCAGAGATTGGTTCATGTAGGTCTCCGGCGCAGCAGAAACACTAGAGGATCTATCACCAGAGTGCGCCGGGAAAACAAGATAAATAACGGAGCCTCGCATGTAAGCGGTCTGGGGTTCTCTGAAATGGAAAGCTGAAAAAGGGAGCTCCAGAGGTCAGGAGTACCAAACATAATTTCTCTCCAACGACGCGTGGCTCTTAACGAAGATGTGAAGTAGGAATGCAGCAGAATGTGAAGAACATATCTGCAACCAGAGATAAAACTGCGAGACCCACTGGAAGGAATTCCACCCCAAGGATGATGGTAGGTTCAAGGCTGAGAAAGTTAACAAAGGGTGGTTCTATTTGCATGTGTTTACCGTCCCTTCTTACTCCTCTCCTCATCATCCAGCTAATGCCTTCTCCAGCAGAGACTTCAGGAAATACGGAGACGTAGGCCCCTGTATGCCCGCCAACTGGTCCAGCGACTTCCAAGCCGTCGACGCCGTCTTATCCGACTCTGATGATCTTGTGGCAATACTATTCCAGGCGTCTATCGTCCAGATGCAAGAACTGACTCTAGGGCTGCGCAGTCTATACCCATTACAACTGGCAAGATTCAGGACTAGTCGTGCGCGTCTGACCAGGAATCACGTTATCGCTTCTTTGTCTTCCGCCACCATGACCACCGGGAAATTGCTCGCAATGTCCCAACAGCCGTGTATAGGCTCCTCTTTCTGACCGAACGTGCATATGTATCGTAAGTACTCGTGAAACTGCGACGTTGCCCGATCTTTACATGCGCTAAGCAAGATATCGGCGACACGCGTACGTGTTCGAAGTCAATGATGCTCTACCATGTCTGCCAAGGTTAGCTAATTTTGCGTCAGAGTTTGTATGCTTAACGTTTAGACATGATTAGCCATCTTGGTGATGAAACCGCGACGCAGCCCGAACGGATTTTCACCTCCGTGCGCGGTTGAATAAAAAGCATTGCAGTTATTCGGATTCGATGCGATGTGCGACCTGCCATAATGAAGTTCGCGTCACGGTACTCATTTCATGGATAGGTGTCGCCTTTGGTCTTTGAAGACAACATACCTGGATTGAGAAACGGTATTGTTTCGTCGCGCTCAACGTTAGTTCTATTTTGCCCATTCGAAAACAATCTTCTCACTCTCTTCAATCGCATTTAGCTTCACTTTCCGCCGACATCGGACAGCGCTCATCAGGCTCGCTTTCTATACATACGTTGACGACTCCACCAGCCAGGGATGTGGCATATATTCCTCGCACCTCAGCCTTCACCAGAAGGAAATGTACCCGAGAAACCCACCAATTTAAATTCTTCCTCCGAGTCGTATATAATCTCCCCCCCCCCNTCACAAACCTCATACTCATCCCCCAACAGCCATGTCCATCCGCACAGACCGCATCCGCGTCCTCGTCCTCTTCAAGCGCTCCACCGGCGTCTCGAGAGAGGAGTTCAGCAAGAAATGGCTTGAAGTCCACGGGCCGCTTATGTTGAAGAGCAAGCTCTTTACGGATAACATCCTCAAGTACGAACAGGTATGCGTATCTCCCAGTGGTAGCGTGAATTGGGCTCAACGACGACCGCGTAGCTCCACATCACCGATGCCGCTACTAAGCTCGGCATGCCAGACAACGAATGGGACGGTATAGCCGTCTTCGAGGCTCTGAGCTTCGAGAATGTTGTCAAGGTACATCTCGTTCGTTTATCTGTCCTCCGTGAGGCCTTGTTAATGCTTGCAGGTCTTGACGTCGGAAGAGTTCGTCTTGGGTCCTACGGGAGAGGTATCGGGATCTTTCATGAGTCGCGATCCCAAAGACTGCCTTATCCTCCCTACCAACGTTGCAGCGTTCCTCGACAACTAAGATAAACAGCATGTAAAGTAGACAACGACGACTATCTCATGGTCAAGATTGATTATTTATCCCCTCGTTCATAATCTTGGCAATAGCGCAGTATCAACAACACCTTGGTTTCTTCGCAAATAACGCAGCACTATGGCGTCCAGCCTTTTCGGTTATGGCAGACCCATGCGCACCTACAATTTAAAATATCACGGCTTTCCAGTCTGTGACCTCTATATCCTAGAGGAAGGTTTTGAACACTCCTTTCGAATCGATAATAGTCTGAAAGCCATCTTTGCCAGAGCCTGTGGCGCAACGGTTGTTCCAGGTGTCTACTATCTGATGGCCAGATGCGAATATCTTTTTGAATTCGCTGGTTCGACTCTGACTTCCGGGTGGCCAAGATCAGTTTTTTTTCTTCGATGCATGCTCCTGCAAGCCGAGCGTGGGGGCTTCCTGGTAGGAGGGTAGACAATGTTCTCTTAAGGGCTTCTGGCACAGTAGTTGCGCTTGTTACCCATGTATCACTGTTGTGTTGCCGACTATTTTTTACTAGGCATGACCACTCAAGACCAGTCCAAGTGTTCCTCTAACGCTGAGGATACCCGGACGTATGAGGTGTGAGGCGATCTGAGATTGATACTACTTCGACCCCCTGGAACGAACAATTACTTATTATTTTTCAGTGTCGTGGGGTCAAGCGGTGGGAGTTAAATGAATAGGAAGCGATACAGCGTCTCTTCACCACATTCATTCGAGAAAGCTATATAGTTCATGATTTTACCTCAACAAAAGCAGGTGTACTGCAAAAGCATGAGAAGAACGCCAGGTTATCATGACCATCCTTGGCGAAGCATGATCAACTCATCGAGGATCAACTTGAAGAGGCGTGCACCACACCCAGGTACTGCCACGATTGACCTCATCGCGCCCTGTATCTGCATCTCAGAACTCGAAACTCGAAGAAGTAACAGCGGCTGCATGCCAGCGTACTAGAAGAAGCGAACGAAGGCGGCACTATCAAAGCTCTTGAACGCGGGAAACCTCTCTCAAGGTGCTGGTGAACTCCCTTTCACACACGGGCCTTTGGTGCATGGGATGTGCCGGTTGTTCATAAGGGAGATGGATAACGAAAATTTTGTTTTGTATTCACTACTACTAGTTCGACTCCGCCATAGGGCACAATCGTGCCGATTTGAAGGGAGAAGACGACAGAAGAGGTGCGCTCGTATGTCTGTAGGATGTCTTCTGTACTCGTGGTATCAAGGTCAGTGCGCGTACGAGCACCAGGAACAGGCGTGAATCGCTGCTCCCATATCAATCCGAACAGCCTCATTTGCATAGGACCTATATTACGGAGACATGTTGCCTAGGAATAATAATGTTCTTACAGAGTAGTACATGGTGATGACCAGGCAAGCGGATCTAATCATATACTAAAACACAGAGATGGAAGGATAAATAGAAAAAGTTCAGCGTCGATGCGTCATCTATAATAGATGCGCTTAAGAACGCTCGCCACGGAGACGCCTGGCGAGGGCGAGGTCCTTGGGTTGACTACAAAGGCAAATCAGTTAAGGTATAGAGGGAGGTAACGACTAGAACGTACATGGTAACACGCTTAGCGTGAATAGCAGCCAAGTTGGTGTCCTCAAAGAGGGAGACGAGGTAAGCCTCTGCCGCTTCTTGAAGAGCCATAACGGCCGACGATTGGAAGCGCAGGTCGGTCTACACGCGGACGTCAACACGGCACCGGATAAACGCAAATACACAATCATACCTTGAAATCCTGAGCGATTTCACGAACAAGACGCTGGAAGGGGAGCTTCCTGATGAGGAGCTCCGTCGACTTCTGGTACCGCCGAATTTCACGGAGGGCGACAGTTCCGGGGCGGAATCTGTGAGGCTTCTTCACACCACCAGTTGCGGTCTATGATCGGGGAGATGACGTCAGACGATGACCAAGAGGGCGGGATGCCGACGACGTACCGCGGCGGTCTTGCGGGCGGCCTTGGTGGCGAGCTGCTTACGAGGAGCCTTTCCTGTACAAGGCGGGTGAGGAGTTAATGTGAATAAAATAACGTTGCAACGTACCTCCAGTAGATTTACGGGCTGTTTGCTGCGCAAGACGACGACGACGGCGTTAGCAACGGCGGCGACAGTGGTAGGAGACATAAAACTGACCTTGGTACGGGCCATGGGTGGAAAATAAGGTCTGTGGGACGAGCTGCGGTGTCGAAAAGGCAAGTGGCGGGCGGGGGATGCTCGTGGACGGGAAGAAAGAGATGCGAGAGCAAGGTTCCAGCGTTGCTTGAAACCCCCCACAACAAACGCCCCTCTTTCTCACGCTCGTGCCATTTGGATTTCCTGCCGTTTGTACTCTGGAACTTTGGTCTTCATTTTTTTTGCGCTCCCTCCGCTGCTTTTCTGCCAATTTTTTTCGGCAATTCGTTTTCGATATGCATTCGCTAGGGTTTGCGATTTTCTGCGTATTTATGCGAGGGCTGGATGGGCAGGTGCAGAGCAGGTCGTTTTGAATGGTCCGTCACTCGGAAGCTTCCTTTTTGGGACTGCTACACAGCCACGCCTTTTTCTGGGCTTTCCTCGATCAGTCGAGATGACTGCGCCACCAACGACTTGACTCATGGCCTCAGAGTCGGTGCCGACGTGACCGACTACGTGGCGGTTGGAATTCAATATATCCAGTCTTGCTTGGTTGCGTTAATCTTCCTAATCCTTCCAACCGATTCAACTCGTCTTCTATTCTGTGGTTATGAATACTTGACCCATCCCATTCCACAAACAGGGTTCTGGAATGCGGAGTATAAGCGACTCAAAGGTATACTTCGCTTCGGAACCAAGCCGCCGTGGATTGAAGTTGCTCCAAGTGTTGTCTCTCTCCCTGTTACTCGGCAACGAGTCTTCGGACGTACTTCGCATGGGCCACTATAATTACCAAGGTAATCGCAAAGACGCAACATGAAGTGCGTAGCGTATACCGCGTGGGTTTATTGGGTTCATTCCTCTTCCAACTCAATATTGATAGGCTGTTAGTCGCGTCGTACGGGACTGCTTGTCCGGCTTGATAAGTCATGTCTACAGGGACCGCTTTCCCTCAGTTTCGACTAGCTGAATTCAAACAGGCAATTCAACGAAAGGAAGGTTATCATATGAACCACATACAATCCCCCGTATGTATTCGAGGTTCAGTCTAACATGGCGCCGTTGATCGAAAAGCACATATTCAGGAGGGTCTTCGCTATCTTGCTATTGCTGGGGATCAGGGTTTAGGCTCTATACATACAACCTGCAGGAAAGGTACACTCCAGGAAACGACGACGAAAATTTACACTTCAGTCTTCCAATGCAACTTCGGCTCCGGGTCCTTTATGCGCAAGCAAAAAAGTAATAACATCAAAGCGCTTAAGAAGTGCCAGTCCAATAGTCCAAGACGCCTCGGCATCGTACACTCTCCAGTCAGTAATCTCTCTGTCGACACTAGTAGCAGAAGCGAATCTGCTGGGCGAAAAACTACTCGGTCTTTGGATGCTGCTGACAGACGCCATATCCGGTAGGACAAGTCGCCGTCGAAGACGGTACCCTCAGCCCGCTGACAGCAGCTCCATCGAGGCATCTCTGTTCATTGACTTTATGATTGCCTCCAAGCAGTGTGGATGAGTTGAAAGCTGATTATCGTGTGCAGTATCGCAGATACAAAGGGAGATCGGCTTGAAGAAAAGGCTAATGAGACCTTGTTAAATTCTTGAATGTCCATCATAACACTGAGTTAGAGTGTCGGCTTTGTCGTTGGAGACGCATCCTGATCGCGAAGCGGCTTTGAAAGAGGCGCAGGAAGAAACAAAATGCGTCGCCAGACGTACAATGAATCAGGGACTCGCATTGGATGTACAGTGAATGAGGTGGATTTGAGCTTCTTTCCAAGGTTTCCGAAACGATGGCAAAGTAGAGGAGATCGATCCTACTTGACCATCAGAGCTTGGCAGCATACCGAGTCGAAGGAATAAACTTGCTGTTCCATCCCGGCTTCATTCGCGTGTGCTCTCTCGGTTAATGCAGTTCGTTCTAGCAAGAGTTTTCTTTAATGTATACTGACGTACCCGTTCTTTCCAAACATCGTAGCATTCGATAGACGAAATAAATAATAATTCTTTACCACACGAGTTCCCTCGCTGCTCTAGGTCGTCTAGTAATATCATCCTCCCCAATAATGTCCTCTCTATCCACAAACTCCCCCTGGATAAACCGATCCAATCTCTCTTGTTCAGCCTGATAATCCTCCGGCTTCCCTCTAAGACTGCTCCGGTCAAAATCCGTAAAGCGCACCCGCCCCGACTCGTCCTCCATGATG